>CM075977.1:393847614-393881923 GCA_038087875.1 Malacoraja senta
CGTCAACCTGCGACTGAATTGTCTTCAGTTGTCGCCGACAGGGTCGTAGCTTGTCGCGGGTGGAAGTAGGTAGACTTCAGTTGTCGTAGCTTGTCGTGGGTGGACGTAGGTTGTCGTAGGTGTGGTAGTAGGTGGACGTCCTAATGGGTCGCCGGTTGTCGGCAGCTTCCCGTAGCTTGACGTTGACTAGGTGCTAGGTAGACATTGTCGTAGACAGGGTCATAGGGGAGGTCCACTCGCCGTTTTTTCGGCAACCTGCTACGACTATGACAGTCGCCAGCAGTCGACAACAAAAAAAATCGCTTGTGGGACAGGCCCTTAATTCTGGAAATGATGGATTTCCTTTGTTGAAGGATGTTTGGTTCGTTTTTCAACAAACTAGTAATTTCACAATGATCACTATTGATAATCCATTTTTATTGCAGATTTATTTCGAATGAGGGGTGATCTTATGGAGGTGTACAAGGTCATGAGGGGAACAGATTGGGTGAATCCACAGTCTTTTACCCTGGGTGGGGGGGGATCGAGACCCAGAGGACATAAAAAGTGAGGGGGGCGGGGGGGAAGATTCAATAGAAACTTCAGGTGCAACTATTTTACACAGAGGGTGGTGGGTTTACGGAATGAGTTGCCAGAGATGGTAGTTCATGCAGGGACTATTGTAGCGGCACCTGCTGGTGCCGGTGGGTAGTCGAACCCTGCGGTCGCTTACTTTGGTCATATGACTGTGGGGAGAGGTTTTGTTTACGCACGTTTTCTGGTCTAGCCCCATTCATTACTTTGACCATCGTTTTGTATTAGCTGTCATTTGATCCTTATCATTTTCACTGCTTTGTCGTTTTCACTGCTTTGACAATAAAGCGGGTTTGTGAAAACAACTGACGTCTCGACTGGTGACCCTGACGCAGAGATGCAGGACGAGTTAGCTCCCGTCGCCGTTCCCGACGCCCATCAGAGCGCAGTCAGCCTCAAGCTACCGGTGTTTTGGCCTGAGCAGCCACAGGTGTGGTTTGCACATGTGGAAGCGCAGTTCCACATCGTCGCGGATAAGACAAAGTATTTTCATGCAGTGGGAGCCCTGACGCAGGAGTCGGCCACCCGTCTGCTGCCGTTTCTACAGAACCACATGGATTGGAATGATTTAGAGTTATATGGTCCAAGTGCAGGCAGGTGGGACTAGTGTAGATGAGCCATGTTGGTCGGCCTGAGCAAGTTGGGCCGAAGGGCCTGTTTCCACACCGTATGACTCCATTATTCTACGTTCTTGTAACATAGCAGGCCATTTGGCCGATTAAATCCATGCTGGTTCCCTGAGCAGTCCACAAATCCAACCAAAAATAAACTGAGTGCTGGAGTTACTCAGAGGGTCAAGCAGCATCTCTGAAGGACGTGGACAGGCACCATTTGGGGTCTGGAATCGCCCTCAAACCCATCAATTGTCTCCAAATTTCCCTGCAGCAACCCAAAACATTCAACCATCACCGTCGCTACGGCATCTCTGGAGTTCCTCCAGCGGTTTGATTTTTTCCAGTTGTTTTCCTGCCCAACCAACATGAGTGGCACATTATAGTGGCAAATAAACATGCCAATCCCCATATCTTTGGGAGAAAACCCACCCGATCACATGCAAACTCCACACAGAGGACACGATTGAACCTGGGGCACAGGAGCTTAATGGGCCTGTCCCACTTTGGCGATTTTTAGGCGACTGCCGGCGCCTACGACAATGGCATTCACAGAAGTCAGCACCGGCGACAACCTACATCACCTGGCGACAACCTACGTTAACCTGGCGACAACCTACGACAGCACCTACGTCAAGCTACGCTCATTGGCGTCAAACCCACTGTCGCCAAAAAATATTCAACATGGTGAAAATCCAGCGACGACCAGAAAAACGCTACGACTCTTTGGGCAACTAAGGATACGACTCACGACCATACATGCGACACCCCGGCGACCATCTGGCGACAGCCTAGTCACCTGTAGTCGCCTAGAAAAAAAATCGCCCAAGTGGGACAGGACCATAAGGCACCAACATTGACTTCTGCACCACCATCTTAGAACTGCCAAGTGGGTCCCAGAAGAGGATCTATTATCAAATTGGTTTATTGTCACATACACAAGGGTGCAATGAAATTCCTTGTTCATATGAAACCAACAGAGTAAACGATATACTTGTAGTAATGATAAATAGAACTTTCAGTACAACACGTACAAAACAGCAGAATGGTTTAAGATTTTAATGCAATTCAAAATATTGCAATAGAACATTAAAGTACAAAAACATATTTTCAAAGGAGGTAGTTAGGAGTAAGAATATGTGTCATCCAATACATTTGTTCCACTCTTTTAAATCTACTGAATCCAATATTCCATCACATTACGGACATTGAGATGGAACAGTGGGCAGTCACGGTGGCGCAGCGGTAGAGTTGCTGCCTTACAGCGAATGCAGCGCCGGAGACCCGGGTTCAATCCCGACTACGGGCGCTGTCTGTACGGAGTTTGTACATTCTCTCCCCGTGACCTGCGTGGGTTTTCTCCGAGACCTTCGGTTTCCTCCCACACTCCAAAGACGTACAGGTTTGTAAGTTAATTGGCTTGGTAAATGTAAAGATTGTTCCTGGTGGGTGTAGGATAGTGTTAATGTGCGGGGATCGCTGGTCGGCGCGGACCCGGTGGGCCGAAGGGCCTGTTTCCGCGCCAGGGATGAATCAGGTCTTACAGCACTGACTCGTGTTCATAAGTTTTAGGAGCAGAATTAGGCCATTCAGCCCATCAGGTCTACTCCGCCATTCAATAATTGCTGATCTATCTCTCCCTCTCAACCCCATTCTCCTGCCTTCTCCCACAACCCCGACACCCGTGCTAATCAAGTATCTGCCAATCTCCGCCTTAAAAATGTCCATTGGCCTACACAGCCTTCCATGGCAAAAATTCCACAGATTCACCACCCTCTGATGAAAGAAACTCCTTCTCACCTTCCATCTAAAGGCAGGTCCTTTGTTGCTGAACCTGTGGCCCCTGGTCCTAGGCTCTCCCACTAGTGGAAACATCCTCTCCACATTGACACTACCTCAGTCTCTAACACAAGTAGATGTGAGGTTATCCACTTTGGTGGCAAAAACAGGAAAGCAGACTATTATCTAAATGGTGGCCGACTAGGAAAAGGGGAGATGCAGCGAGACCTGGGTGTCCTGGTACACCAGTTATTGAAAGTAGGCATGCAGGTGCAGCAGGCAGTGAAGAAAGCGAATGGTATGTTAGCTTTCATAGCAAAAGGATTTGAGTATAGGAGCAGGGAGGTTCTACTGCAGTTGTACAGGGTCTTGGTGAGACCACACCTGGAGTATTGCGTACAGTTTTGGTCTCCAAATCTGAGGAAGGACATTATAGCCATAGAGGGAGTGCAGAGAAGGTTCACCAGACTGATTCCAGGGATGTCAGGACTTTCATATGAAGAAAGACTGGATAGACTTGGCTTATACTCGCTAGAATTTAGGAGATTGAGAGGGGATCTTATAGAAACGTACAAAATTCTTATGGGGTTGGACAGGCTAGATGCAGGAAGATTGTTCCCGATGTTGGGGAATTCCAGGACAAGGGGTCACAGCTTAAGGATAAGGGGGAAATCCTTTAAGACCGAGATGAGGAAAAACTTTTTCACACAGAGAGTGGTGAATCTCTGGAATTCTCTGCCACAGAGGGTAGTTGAGGCCAGTTCATTGGCTATATTTAAGAGGGAGTTAGATGTGGCCCTTGTGGCTAAAGGGATCAGGGGGTATGGAGAGAAGGCAGGTACAGGATACTGAGTTGGATGATCAGCCATGATCATATTGAATGGCGGTGCAGGCTCGAAGGGCCGAATGGCCTACTCCTGCACCTATTTTCTATGTATCTATGTATCTAAGTACAGCAAACTGCTGACTGTGATGACATCATTGACCCTTTTCTTTTGTGAAAGGCAAATAATAGCAACGTTGGGATTTGTCAAAGACTAGACGGCATAGCTTTAAAGGCAGAGTGGACAAGTTTAAAGGAGATGTGCGGGTCAATTATTTTACACAGAGAGCGCTAAATACCTGGAAGGCACTGCCAGGGGTGGTGGTGGAGGCAGACACGATCGATAGAGGCTTTTAAATTGGTGCATGGATAAGTAAGGAACAGAGAAATATGGATCTCGTGAAGGCAGATAAGATTAGTTCATCTCGGCATCATGTTCGGCATGCAGGTACAGCAGGCAGTGAAGAAAGCGAACGGCATGTTGACCTTCATAACAAGAGGAGTTGAGTATCGGAGCAAAGAGGTCCTGCTGCAGTTGTACAGGGCCCTGGTGAGACCACACCTGGAGTATTGTGTGCAGTTTTGGTCCCCTAATTTGAGGAAGGACATTCTTGCTATTGAGGGAGTGCAGCATAGGTTTACAAGGTTAATTCCCGGGATGGCGGGACTGTTATATGCTGAGAGAATGGAGCGGCTGGGTTTATACACTCTGGAGTTTAGAAGGATGAGAGGGAATCTCATTGAAACATATACGATTATTAAGGGTTTGGACACGCTAGAGGCAGGAAACATGTTCCCGATGTTGGGGAGTTCAGAACCAGGGGCCACAGTTTAAGAATAAAGGAAACACTTTTTCACACAGAGAGTTGTGAGTCTGTGGAATTCCTGCCTCAGAAGGCTTTCAATGCCGATTCTCTGGATACTTTCAAGAGAGAGCTCGATAGGGCTCATTAAAGATAGCGGAGTCCGGGGATATGGGGAGAAGGCAGGAATGGGGTACTGGTTGGGGATGATCAGCCATGATCACATTGAATGGCGGTGCTGGACTCCCCCAACATCGGGAACATGTTTCCTGCCTCTAGCGTGTCCAAACCCTTAACAATCTTATATATAAGATCCAAGATCCATAATTCCATAAGATTGAATTTAAATGATTTAAACCGAAGATAGACACAAAATGCTGGAGTAACTTAGCGGGACAGGCAGCATCTCTGGAGAGAAGAAATGGGCGAATGGAATGGCTGCTTCAGACTGGAAAGCTTGCGAGCTTTTATTTGTCACATGTACCGGATATGAACAGGAACAATGACATTCTTACATGCTGCAGCTTCACGGGCACATCAGGTCCAACAATGACAATATACATGTACAATAAATTATCAGTTATTTTAAGTTAACCAAGCAATGGCGGAGCAAAAGGATTCAGAGTCGGGGAGATGCATGGATGTGCCTCTGTGTCTTTTGTTGCAAAATTGATTTATTTTTCGGAAGGATCAAGGCAAGACAGCATTTATTCTCCAGTTGCAGCTGCCGTATCACTGAGGGAGTTGCTCAATCACTATCGTAACACTGAGGTACTTACTCACCGAGTCTTTTCCCTGCTGGCATCAAAGCCATCCACCCAGTAACTGGTGCTGCCCTGGCCTGGATGTCCATCCTTCACCTACAATGTTAGGGTGTGCACGCCATACGCAAGAAGAAGAATCACATCAATAATACTATTGGGTCCCGTGTCACACAGAACAGTACGGCACAGGAACGGGCCCTTTGGCCCACAATGTCTGTGCCGAACATGATGCCAAGTTAAGCTGATCTCATCTGCTTTTTCCATATTGCTCCACGCCATTCACACACCACCATCGTACATATCTCAACTACCACTCCATCAGTACATTCCAGGCTCCCACCACTCTGTGTCAAACACTTGCCCTGCAAATCTCTATTGAACTTCCCCCCCTCTCCTACCCTATAGCAACGACTACTAGTGTTGGACATTTTCACTCTGGGAAGGTTCTGACTGTCTACCCTATCTATGCCTCTCAATGTCAGACTTCTCTCGTCTCCCCTCAAACTCTTGACGTCCGAGAGAATCCAAGTCTATCCAACCCCCCCCCCCCCCCTTGTGGGTGAAAGAATTTCATTGTCCTACCTGGGACAGGTGACAATAAAACACTCTTGACTCTTGAAACCCTCTATTCCAGGCAGCACTCCTCTGCACCCTCTCCAAAGCCTCCGCATCTTTTCTGTCGTGGGCCAGCCAGAACTGTACTCAGTTTGGGAATGAACGGCAGAATTCCTTAGGAATCTGGGTGGGTTCCAACAAAACCCATAGATATCCCGGTGACCAGTTTTCCTTCATTTCCAAACTGTTAAATTTGGAATAATGTTTTATTATTAATGTTTAATGTGTTATGTGTCATTCCTAACTGTCACTGTATGTCATGTTGTCACTTGCGGGCGGAGCATCAAGGCAAATTCCTTGTATGTGAATACTTGGCCCATAAACGTATTCATATATTCATATTCATTAACTGGACTTAAATTCCTGTTTCCATGCTGTATGACTATATATCTTCGAAGGGAGATGGACAGGATAAGTGAATGGACCAGGATGTGGCAGATTGAATATATTGTGGTCATTTGACAATAGACAATAGACAATAGGTGCAGGAGTAGGCCATTCGGCCCTTCGAGCCAGCACCTTCATTCACTGTGATCATGGCTGATCATCCACAATCAGTACCCCGTTCCTGCCTTCTCCCCATATCCCCTGACGCCGCTATTTTTAAGAGCACTATCTAGCTCTCTCTTGAAAGCAACTTGCCTCCACCGCCCTCTGAGGCAGAGAATTCCACACACTCACAACTCTCTGTGAGAAAAAGTGTTTCCTCGTCTCCGTTCTAAATGGCTTACCCCTTATTCTTAAACTGTGGCAGAAATAAACAGCATAATATTTTGAAAGTGGAAAGAGATTACAAAATGGAGAAGGGGAACTGGGGCATCCTCTTCACAAATCACCAAAGTCAACTTGCAGAATCTTCATGCAGTTCAAAGGTTTCGGTTTATCATTGTCGCGAATGCCGAGGTACGATTGTTTAGCGTGATATCCAATCAGATCAGATTATACTGCACATAAATATAACCACGTTAAACTCAAGTGCAATAGGAGGAGCAAACGGGAAGGTACAGAGTGAAGAATATAGTTCTCAGCTTAGTGGTGCATCAGGGTCAGCGACCTAGTCCAATATCCGCAATGGGGTGGAGGTGAATCGGACAGTACCCTAGTTTGTGGTAGATCCGTTCGGAAGCCTGATAACAGCGGGGAAGAAGCTGTTCCTGAGTCTGGTGGTGCGCGCTTTCAAGCTTCTGTACCTTCTGATGGATGGGAGCGGGGAGAAGAAGGAATGACCGGGGGCGGGACAAGTCTTTGATTACATTGGCTTTTAAGAGTAGATTTGTCATGGCAATTAGCTAGGGCCGTGATGGACTGTACCTGGAACGCTGGGTACAGATGATCTAACCAAAGAAAGATATACTTGCACTCGAGTGAGTGCAGCTAATGTTCACCAGATCAATCCCTGGGAAGGGGGTAATTGTCCTATGGGAAATGATTAAACAGACTGGAACTGAACTCTTTAAATTTAGTGGGATGAGAGGCGATCCACAAAGAATTTAGTGGGATGAGAGGCGAAACACAAAGAATTTAGTGGGATGAGAGGCGAAACACAAATAATTCTTACAAGGCTTGACAGGGTTACAATTTCCCCTTGGCTGTGGTCTCCAGAACCAGGGGCTGCAGCTTTCAAACTCAGAGCAGTCGGGACAGCGGTGAGAAGACACCACTTCACCAACTGAGCAGTGAATCTTTGAATGTCTCTCAGTCGCTGGTGTATTCAAGGCAGAGGTCAGTAAGGGTTGTCCACAGTTTGAGAGAATAAATGAGTATGGGGTCAGTGCTGGAGAGTGGCACTGAAATATAAGACATGGCGTGGTGGAAGAGGAAGAAAGGGCTAAATCAGGGGTTGCCAATCTTTTTCCTTCCGTTTACCCCTGGCAACTTTAATAGCGCATAACACAGTTATCTCACTTATTTGTGAACAACTAACGATGAACAGATATACCAGAACCAAACACAGTCAGTCAATGAGAATTTTTTTTTTTACAAATCCAGAATCAATAAACGTACCCCCTGGGTAGGCGAAATTCACCCCATGGGAGTACATTTACCCCAGGTTGGGAACCCTTGGGCTAAATGATGCATTCCTGTCTTTATGGTTTTACCTTCAAGGTTCCTCTCTGACACGTCCCCTCTCTCACTCCCCTCCTTCACAATCCCACCTCCCTTATTCCTGCTCCGGCCTCTCATTCTCTCTCTCTCTCTCTCTCTCTCTCTCTCTCCCATGATCGTCTCCCTCATTCCCCCTTCCATACCTGCCCACACAGCGCAACTCCTGCCTCTCGCTTCGACCCTTCTCACTGTGGCACTTGCCCTCTGAAGTCTGACCCCTCGTACACACCGGACCCCTCGACTGGCCTGGTGTACCAGCTCCCTGACCCGGCCTCGTCTGCCCTTGTTTGTGGTGCTGCCGCCTTGACGTTCTTAACAAGCCACTCTGGCCTCGGTTTCCGTCGCTCTTTCCGAAGGGGGTCTATACGACACATTGATTCAGGACTGGAAGAAAAGTTTGGGAAAGTTGCCCGCAGCCCACCTCCGAAGAAGGGTTGATGTGCGCAGTTGTTTTAACCCGGATGAAGTCACACACAAGAGGTCTGGCTGTGCGCGTGACTTTTCACACTCACTTCTTTGAACTCCACATTCATCTCTCTCTCTTTCTCTCTCTTTCTCACATACACCCGTGTATACGCACAAGTACACACACTCAATGCATCTGCCCTCACATGCACTGTGTGTGTGTGTGTGTGTGTGTGTGTGTGTGTGTGTGTGTGTGTGTGTGTGTGTGTGTGTGTGTGTGTGTGTGTGTGTGTGTGTGTGTGTGTGTGTGTGTGTGTGTGTGTGTGTGTGTGTGTGTGTGTGCACACATGCATCGAGCCACATCCACTCATGTTCCCGATGTTGGGGGGAGTCCAGAACCAGGGGCCACAGTTTAAGAATAAGGGGTAAGCCATTTAGAACGGAGACGAGGAAACACTTTTTCTCACAGAGAGTGGTGAATCTGTGGAATTCTCTGCCTCAGAGGGCGGTGGAGGCAGGTCCTCTGGGTGCTTTCAAGAGAGAGCTAGATAGGGCTCTTACAAATAGATCTATACGACACATTGGATATGGGGAGAAGGCAGGAACGGGGTACTGATTGGGGATGATCAGCCATGATCACAATGAATGGCGGTGCTGGCTCGCAGAGGGCCGAATGGCCTACTCCTGCATCTATCGTCGATATGCAGTGCATGGATTTTCACAAAGAGATTCTTACACTCATCCAAACATAACACACACACGCACATCTTACTATGTTACAGGTTCCTGTTCAAACCGGGTTTAATACGTTTTGTACATGTGCGCTTGTATAAATATTTGCTCATTCACACACTCGGCCTATGTACACACACTTTGGTGTAACTCACACTCACCTTCGCCAACACAGCTACCCACTTCCCTGCCCTCATCCTTATTCCCAGCACACGTTGATGATCCTCGCACGTGGATACATTCTTAAACATTTTCAATCGCTCTCTCACATAAAATCCAACCTTTGCGCACACACATGCAGCTCCGCACACTCATGCCTGGGCACAAACAGCTCTTGCACACATAAACTCTCCGGCACATTCCTTTACACGCACATTCCTGCACGCTCAGGTGTACAATCCTTGCACACATACATACTCTCACACGCTTAGATACACACACTCCATGCACTCTCTTCAACATATAGGGACTGCTCACATATGTGTTCCTGTATGTATTCAAAAACTATTCTTGCACACACACACACACATATCGAGACACACAGAACTTACACATACATACACATGCACACACACAGAGCTTACACACACACATACACAGAACTTACACACACACATACACACTCATATTCAGACACACAGAACTTACACACACATACACACATATTCAGACACACAGAACTTACACACACACACACACATACATTCAGACACACAGAACTTACACACACATACACACGCAGAACTTACACACACATACACACACACACACACATTCAGACACACAGAACTTACACACACACACACACACACATTCAGACACACAGAATTTGCACACACATACACTTTCAGACACACGCTGTGTTCTTGCACACATTCTACACACACTCACACACTTTTTGCCCTGCATACTCTTGCACGCACATATTCACGATTCTTGCACCCACACGCTCTCTTTCACCCACACGTCCATTCAGGTACACAGTTCCGACACCCTCTCCCTCTCTCTCTGTCTCTCTCTCCCGGACAATCGTAATCCTTGCAACCACACTGTGAGGCTTGTGCAGCACGGAACCACGCTTCATCTGTAATCAAGCCTGCAAAAAAAGCTCTGGTCCTAAGTTCCCCAGTGAATGATCCGGGCAGGAGCCAGAAACACACAGAGAGAGGGAGAGGGAGAGGAGAGGGAGAGAGAGGGGGATCTCGGAGCTGATCTCTCAGCGTGGCTCCGCCAAATGACAAGAGCCACACAACTGCGAGAGAGAGAGGGAAAGGTACATAATCCTTGCGGCCAAAGTTTCCATTCTCGGGACCAAAAAGAAAAGAAAATCGCTGCTTTTGCAACAGACGTGGTATACAAAGCTCCACCTACCTGCAACGTGCCAGCAATTGCATCCTCAGTCTTCCCCTCAAGTCCTCACTCCGTTGTCCAGGGGGGGACAGCAGATTTGTTTCCCTGTCGGAAGTTCCCTCCAGATGAAAGACTTGGACAGCGGCGGGGATACCCAGGACAATCCAGTTTCAGCACTGATCACCGGGACTGTCTCCCACAGCATGTTGCAGTCATGAGCCTCTTCCCTCCTCACTCCCACTTCTCCACCTCTGTGTGTGTGAGTGTGTGTGTGTGTGTGTGTGTGAGTCTCAATTCAGGAGGTATCTCCAGTCCAGCTTTGGGGTTCCTCCTGCTCGGATTGCAGAGTGGGCGGCGTATGGGAGCATGAGGTCCCAGCTCACTCTGAGCCAGGGGAGTCGCTGCGTGTGTGTGTGTGTGTGTGTGTGTGTGAGACAGAGAGACAGAGAGAGTGAGTGAGTGAGTGAGTGTGGTCCCCGGCTTGGCGTTGGCTGGCGGAGAGCTCCCGCTGGCTGGCTGCTCTTCCACTCTTCTGCGGGCGGATGGCAGGCAGGCAGGCAGGGTGGAGATGAGATGGGAAGGGGAGGAGGAGTGCATGTGTTTAACAAGGTTCCCAGCTGCTGATGAAAGCACGTCACTCGTGAGGTAATTATGAATCCTTTCAACTGTGGTGATGGGAGTTCTTTACAGTACTGTGTGTGTGTGTATATGTGCGCATAGCCTTGTACACTGTGTGTGTGTGTGATGCTAGGCTGCTTTTGTGGTGCCTGTGGTTTGTGTATCTGTTGTGTGAGATGGGTATATGTGTGTGTGTGTGGGGTGTATGTGAGTGGTGTGTGTGGGGTGTGTGTGTGAGGTTTGTGTGTGGGGGGGGTGCGGTGTGTGTGTGAGGTGTGTGTGTGTGGGGGGGGAGGTGTGTGGCGGTGTGTGTGTGTGAGGTGTGTGAGGTGTGTGTGCGGTGTGTGTGTGGGGGGGGGGGTGTCAGGGTTGTGTGTGTGGGGCGTGTGTGTGTGGGTGGGGGTGTGTGTGGAGGGGGGGTGTCGGGGTTGTGTGTGTGTGTGGGGGGGGGTGTCAGGGTTGTGTGTGTGGGGTGTGTGTGTGTGGGTGGGGGTGTGTGTGGAGGGGGGGTGTCGGGGTTGTGTGTGTGTGGGGGGGGGGGTGGGGGGGTGGTGTGTGTGTGTGGGGTGTGTGTGTGTGTATGTGTGGGGTGTGTGTGGTGTGTGTTGTGTGGGGGTGTGTGGGTGTGTGGGGTGGGTGCGTGTTGTGTGTGGGGTTGGTGTGGGGTGTGTGCGTGGGATGTGTGTGTGTGTTTGTGGAGTGTGTTTGTGAGTGGTGTGTGTGTGTGGCGTGTGTGGGGCGTGTGTGGGGTGTGTGTGGGTGTGGTGTGTGTGTGTGTGTGGGGTGTGTGTGGGTGTGGTGTATGTGTGTGTGTGGGGTGTGTGTGTGTGGTGTGTGTGTGTGTGTGGCGTGTGTGTGTGGCGTGTGTGTGTGTGGCGTGTGGGGTGTGTGCGCGTGTGGGTGTGTGGTGTGGGGGCGTGTGTGGGGTTGGGGGTGTGTGTGTGCGTTGCTGCCTGTGTTTTTTTTTACCTGTGTGGGTTTGTTTCAGGGTGTGTGTGTGTATTGGTGCGTCCCAGTGTGCATAGTTATTTAAATGTATTATCTGTGTGCTTACTTGCCTTGTTTGCGTGTGGGTGCCTGTATGTCTGTCTCTCTGTATGTGTTTCTGTTTGTGTGTGTGTGTGTGTAATAAAAACAGAAAATGCTGGGGATGCTTAGCACATCTGTCAGCATCTCTGTGCATGAACATCTGTGTGCAGATTTCTCTGTGAACGTGTATGGGTGTCTGAAAGGGCATCTGTTTCTTTCTGTGTGTGTGTGTGTGAGCAGAGAGAGAGAATGTGTGTGTGTGTGTGTGTGTAACTGTTTCTATGTGTCCCTGCATGTGAGTGTCTGTGTGAATGTTTCCAGGCATGTGCATGTTTCTCTGCATGTGCGTGCTGTGAATGTTTCTCTTTTTCTCCGTGTGTTAACTATTTCTACGCGTGAGCGCCTGTGTGTACGTGTGGGTATGTTTGTGTATGTACTTGTGTGAATATGTGTGTGTGTGTGTGTGTGTGTGTTTTCTCTCCATGTGAGTGTCTGTGTGACTATTTCTGTGTGTACGTTTCGCTGCATGTGGGTCTGCCTGCCTCTATTTCTTCACCACACCCACTGAAAATCCGTGCGGGATAGCACTGGTCACTGGTACATATGTTACCGTTAGTCATGTGTCAGGGTCTCCAGAAACAACGTGGTACCCACAGAGTGCCACCACCCCCAAAGTGTTCCCCACTGTGTTTTCCCCTCCCCCATCCACCCCCCCCCCCACCCCCACCTAATCCCGGGCATGGAGGAGTGCGGCGCTCTCTCCATGTTTCATGTGGCCTGAGCTTGCTCTACCAGCAGCGGGAAGCACTGTCACATCTGACTAAGCATGCAGGTACAGCAGGCAGTGAACAAAGCGCATGGCATGTCGGCCTTTATAGCAAGAGGAGTTGAGTGTAGGAGCAAAGAGGTCCTCCTGCAGTTGTACAGCACCCCAGTGAGACCACACCTGGAGTATTGTGTGCAGTTTTGGTCTCCAAACTTGAGGAAGGACATTCTTGCTATAGAGGGAGTGCAGCGCAGGTTCACGAGGTTAATTCCCGTAATGGCGGGACTGTCATAGATTGGAGCGGCTGGGCTTGTATTCTCTGGAATTTAGAAGGATGAGAGGAGATCTTATTGAAACATATAAGATTATTAAGGGTTTGGACATGCTAGAGGCAGGAAACATGTTCCCAATGTTGGCGGAGTCCAGAACCAGGGGCCACAGTTTAAGAATAAGGGGTAAGCCATTTAGAACGGAGACGAGGAAAAACCTCTTCACACAGAGGGTTGTGAGTCTGTGGAATTCCTGCGTCAGAGGGCGGTGGAGGCTGGTTCTCTGGATGCTTTCAAGAGAGAGTTAGATAGAGCTCTAGATGGATAGCGGAGTTAAGGGATATGGAGAGAAGGCAGGAACGGGGTACTGATTGTGGATGATCAGCCATGATCACATTGAATGGCGGTGCTGGCTCGAAGGGCCGAATGGCCTACTCCTGCACCTATTGTCTATTGTCTATTGACTATTGTCTATTGACTCAGGAGAGGGTAGGTCCAAGTCTCTGCTGCAGAGTTCAGGCAAAAACACAGCAGCCCCCACAGATGAAGCACTCCAAAATCATGAGAGGAATAGATCGGGTAGATGCACAGAGTCTCTTGCCCAGAGTAGGGGAATCGAGGACCAGAGGACATAGGTTCAAGGTGAAGGGGAAAAGATTTAATAGGAATCCGAGGGGTAACTTTTTCCACACAGAGGGTGGTGGGTGTATGGAACGAGCTGCCAGAGGAGGTAGTTGAAGCTGGGACTATCCCATCGTTTAAGAAACAGTTGGACAGGTACATGGACAGGACAGGTTTGGAGGGACATGGACACAGCGTAGGCAGGTGTGACTAGTGTAGTTGGGACAATGTTGGGCGACTTGGGTTGAAGGGCCTGTTTCCACACTCTTTCACCCAATATCCCTTGACATATTCCTGTTCATTCATAAGTCAGAGGAACACAACTTGGCTATCGAGTCTTCTCTGCCATTCAATCATTGCTGATCTATTTTTGTCTCGCAGCCCCACTCTCCTGCCATCTCCCCGTAACCTTTCACACAACCTTACTGAATCAAGGACCTGTCAAGCTCTGCTTTAAAAATACCCATTGACTTGGCCTCCACCACAGCCATCGGTGGCAATGAATTCCACAGATTCACCACCCTCTGAATAAAGAAATTCCTCCTCATCTCCTTTAGTTTAGAGATACAGCGTGGAAACAGGCCCTTTCGGCCCACCTGGTCCGTGCCGACCAGCGATCCCAGCACATTATCACTATCCTACACCCACTCGGGGCAATTTTTACTTTTACCAAGCCAATTAACCTGGGTACCTGTAGTCTTTGGAGTGTAGGAGGAAACCGAAGATCTCGGAGAAAACCCACGCAGGTCACGGGGAGAACGTACAAACTACGTACAGACAGATCCCGAAGTGGGGATCGAACCCGGGTCTCCGGCGCTGCATTCGCTGCAAGGCAGCAACTCTACCGCTGCGCCACCATGACCGCCTTTCTAAAGTGAAGTCCTTTTATTCTGAGGCTGTGTCCTCTGGTCCTGGCCTCTCCCACTAGTGGCAACATCCTCTCCACATCCACTCTATCCAACCCTTCGTGCGACCGTCTCCCCCTCCCCTGACTCTCAGTCTGAAGAAGGGACTCGACCCGAAACGTCACCCGTTCTTTCGCTCCAGAGATGCTGCCTGTCCCGCTGAGTTGCTCCAGCATTTTGTGCCCACTCTCCGTGCCAAACGACCGTCTGTCTTTCCTGCATTACGACAGAAATATTGCAATGCCTGTAAGGCACTGCGTTATCTTGGAGGTGTTCTAGCAGCACGTCTTGTCAAATGTTGTAATCAGCTGAGACTAAGAAAGGGGCGCAGTGGAAACTGGCCATAACGAAGCACCGTTGGAAAGATGAATGGAAACAGAATAAAGGGCCTGTCCCACGGGCATGCGACTCCATGCGGCAAGCGCGACCTAACCGGAAGCGGGGGTCGCGCGGAGGTCGAGTGACGTCAAGACGGCGTCGAGGCGGCTGCGTCCGGCGTCGAGGGCGGCGCGTACGGCGTCGAGGCGGCTGCGGGCCGGCAGGCCGTTGCCGCGCAGAATTTTTGAACACAGTCAGTTTTTCGGAGCCCCGCGCTATGTCGGGACCAGCTCCGCACAACTCCATACGGCTCCGGCGATCGAAGTGGGACCGGCCCCGCGACCTCCGCGCAGCCCCCGCTTCCGGTTAGGTCGCGCTTGCCGTATGGAGTCGCATGCCCGTGGGACAGGCCCTTAATACTGTGTATGAGTGCAGTATAAAAAATGAAAATGGCTTTATTTTTCCAATCAACCCCCCCACCCTCGCCTGTATCCACCTATAACTTGGCAGGCTCTGTCCGACCCCCATCTCTTTTCCAGCTTCCCCCCCCCCTGACAACTGGAGAACAGTCCTCAACTAATATCTACCTCATTGGATCGGACTTTACAGGCTGTATCTTGAAGTAAATGTCATTCATGTTATCCCCTTTATCACGTGTCTGTACACTGTACTCGATTGGAATCATGCGTAAAGTCTTTCCGCTGACTGGTTAGCGCGCCACAAAAGCTTTTCCCTGTACCTCGCAACACGTGACAATAAACTGAACCCGAAGAAGGGCCTCGACCCAAAACGTCACCTGTCCATTCCTTCCACAGACGTCACTCCAGCACCTTGTGTGGTCACTTCAGTCCACAGTCTCACTGAGTTACTCCAGCACTTTGTGCTTTGCATGAGACTACTATATGTGTGTGTGTGTGTGTGTGAATGTATTTGCGCTTGCTTGCTGCACTTTGTCACGATATCCTCTCTGGAGGATATTGCCACCTCACGCTACCTCAGCAGAGCCACTAAAATCATCAAGGACTCCACACACACCACCTTATTGAACTGTTGCCCTCTGGGCAGGCGTTAAAGGTCAGCCAAAACACGCACCTCCAGACTCTGAGACAGTTTCTTCCCCAAAGCAATCTTCACACTCAACATGAAAAAACACTGAGTGTTATTCATGCTGCACTCCTCCATGCTGCTACCCACCTTCAACTTTTACTGTCACCATCTACAGTATTGATTACTTACTTATTTTAATACCTTGTTTTTAAATTGTGTCCTGTGTTTTTATGTTTGTATATAATGCACCATTGGAGTGGCAACAACAATTCCGTTGTATGCCGTGCTTGCAACGACAAATAAAGGCATTTCATTGTGTGGCGTTTAAACGGCTTTTAGATGCACACGATGATAAGGCTGGGAATATGGATCACGTGCGGGCAGAGGAGATGAGAATTATGGTCTCGGCATCATGTTTAGCAAGGACATTGTGGGCTGAAAGGCCTGTTCTGCTGCACTGTTCAAGAGTCAAGAGAGTTTATTGTCATGTCCCAGATAGGACAATGACATTATTGCTTGCTGCAGCACAACAGAATATGTAAACATAGTACAGAACAGGAGAAAAAAAGTTCAGTGCGTATATATACACACGCACACATACTCAATAAATAAGCAAATATGGTGCAATAATAATAATAGTCTGTTGTAGCTCAGAGCTTATTCGTTGTCATGTTTAATAGCCTGATGGCTGTAGGGGAAGAAGCTGTTCCTGAACCTGGACGTTACCGTTTTCAGGCTCCTGTACCTTCTTCCCGATGGCAACGGTGAAATTAATATGTGGCCAGGGTGGTGTGGGCCTTTGATGATGTTGGCAGCCTTTTTGAGGCAGCGACTTCGATAGATCCCTTCGATGGTGGGGAGGTCAGAGCCGGTGATGGACTGGGCAGTGGTCACAACTTTTTGCAGTCTTGGACGTTCAAGTTGCCGAACCTTGTTGTCAAGTTGCCGAAAGTTGTTCTATGTTTGTTTAGTTTCAGTTGAGAAATGCGGCACAGAATCAGGCCCTTCAGCCCACTGAGGAGAATGGGGTTGAAAAGGAAAAGATGGATCAGCCATATTCCTATGTCTGATGAACGGGCAGGCAGCGGAGATTAGTTTCACGTGGAATCGCGTTCAGCACAGATATTGTAAGGTGAAGGGCCTATTACTGTGGTGTACTGTTCTATCAGTTACTCCAGCACTTTGTGTTTCACATAAGACAACCAAGCAGGTGGGCGCGAAGGTTCTTATAGACACATATAACATTATTAAGGGATTGGACAGGCTCAATGCAGGAAACATGTTCCCCATGTTGGGGGGAGTCCAGATCCAGGGGTCACAGTGTAGGAATAAGGGGTAAGCCATTTAGGACTGAGACGAGGAAAAAAAATTTCGCCAAGAGAGTTGTGAATCTGTGGAATTCTCTGCCACAGACGGCAGTGGAGGCCAATTCACTGGACGTTTTCAAGAGAGAGTTAGATTTAGCTCTTCAGGCTAATGGAATCAAGGGATATGGGGAGAAGGCAGGAACGGAGTACTGATTTTTAGATGATCGGCCATGATCATATTGAATGGTGGTGCTGGCTCGAAGGGCCGAAGGGCCGAATGGCCTACTCCTGCACCTATTTTCTATGTTCCTAATATTAAAAATTGGAAGTTAGTGTCACCCTTTTCCATTCCTCCTGCTGTTTGTGACTGAGCTATAAGATGGAGTGAGCGGGTGGAAAAGAGATGAATGTCATAATCAAATTTGCAATGATATAATACTTCATCACTTTGAAACATTTCCAATCTCTCCCCAGTGCAATTCCAAATGCAACGATTTTCGCTCTATCGCCAGATGTGACTTTTTTTTGTTTGCACACAGAAAGATCCCACAGACAATTGCTCCGTGATAGAAACAGAGTAAATAGGAGCAGGAGGGGACCATTCATCCCTTTGGAGCTTGCTCTTCCTTCAACATAACCATGGATGATTATCCACATTAGAAACATAGAAAATAGGTGCAGGAGGAGGCCATTTGGCCCTTTGAGCCAGCACCGCCATTCATTGTGATCATGGCTGATCATCCCCAATCAATAACCCGTGCCTGCCTTCTCCCCATATCCCTTGACTCCACCAGCCCCTAGAGCTCTATCTAACTCTCTCTTAAACCCATCCAGTGATTTGGCCTCCACTGCCCTCTGTGGCAGGGAATTCCACAAATTCACAACTCTCTGGGTGAAAAAGTGTTTTCTCTCCGCAAGAAATCGCAGAGAGTTGTGGACGCAGCCCAGACCATCACACAAAACCAACATCCCTTCCATTACTCCATTGCTATTGAGGGAGTTCAGCGTAGGTTCACCAGGTTAATTCCCGGGATGGCGGGACTGACATATGATGAAAGAATGGGTAAACTGGGCTTGTATTCACTGGAATTTAGAAAGATGAGAGGAATCTTAGAAACATCGAGCCAGCACCGCCATTCATTGTGATCAAGGCTGATCGTCCCCAATCAATAACCCATGCCTTTCTTCTCCCCATATTTCTTGATTCCATCTAATAGACACATATAACATTTTTAGAGGATTGGACAGGCTAGATGCAGGAAAAATGTTCCCGATGTTGGGGAGAGTCCAGAACCAAGGGTCACAGTTTAAGAATAAGGGGTAGGCCATTTAGGACTGAGATGAGGAAAAACTTTTTCACCCAGAGAGTTGTGAATCTATGGAATTCTCTGCCACAGAAGGCAGTGGAGGCCAATTCACTGGATGTTTTCAAGAGAGAGTTAGATTCAGCTAATGGAATCAAGGGCAATGGGGATAAATCCGGGAACGGGGTACTGATTTTGGATGATCAGCCATGATCATATTGAATTGTGGTGCTGGCTCGAAGGGCCTAATGGCCTACTCCTGCACCTATTTTCTATGTTTCTATTTACACTTCACACTGCCTCGGCAAGGCTAGCAGCATAATCAAGGACCAGTCTCATTCAGGTGGGACTCCCTCTACTCCCCTCTCCCTTCAGGCAAGAGGTACAGAAGTTTGAAAACGCACACCTCCAGATTCTGGGACAGTTTCTTCCCAGCTGTTATCAGGCAACTGAACGGTCCTCACACCACGTCCCATCCACCTCATTGGAGACCTTAGAATAATCTTTAATCGGTCTTTATCTTGCACTAAATGTTGTATCATTTGTCTGTACACTGTGGACGGCTCGATTGTAATCATAGACAGTCTGGATGATAACAATGTGTCTGGATAGCAATTGAAAAGCTTTTCACTGTCGTCACCGTCGTGGGTGGCTATCCCTCGAGGTCGAGGATGATGGTCTACGACCTTCTGTTGTTTTTATGGACTCTCAGGTGGCTTATGAGTCCAATCCTGGCTTTGAAAGTTCTTGGGTATTCAGGACAAGTAATTCCAGTTGGCAGATCGAGCTTTGGTCGTTGCTGCCTCTCTTTCCCTTCTCTTCTCTTTTCTTCTAATTCTGCGCATCTCTTGGCTTCGAGAGGTCGCTGTTCCTTCTTGGATGATGGTTCGCCAGAGTTTCCTGTACTTGGCATTGGTTCCCCAATTGTCGACGTCCATTGCACGTTTCTTCATGCTGGCTTTTAAGGCGTCTCTTCACTGTACCTTACAGTACACAGGACGATAATAAATTGTTCAAGAAGGAACTGCAGATGCTGGAAAATCGAAGGTAGACAAAAATGCTGGAGAAACTCAGCGGGTGCAGCAGCATCTATGGAGCGAAGGAAATAGGCAACGTTTCGGGCCGAAACCCTTCTTCAGACTGAATTCAGACAATAATAAAAGTGAACGGTAAATGGTAGCGAATTGAGGAATGCAATTGAACAGAGGGATCTAGGAATAACTGTGCATAGTTCCCTGAAGGTGGAATCTCATGTAGATAGGGTGGTAAAGAAAGCTTTTGGTGTGCTGGCCTTTATAAATCAGAGCATTGAATATAGAAGTTGGGATGTAATGTTAAAATTGTACAAGGCATTGGTGAGGCCAATTCTGGAGTATGGAGTACAATTTTGGTCGCCTAATTATAGGAAGGATGTCAACAAAATAGAGAGAGTACAGAGGAGATTTACTAGAATGTTGCCTGGGTTTCAGCAACTAAGTTACAGAGAAAGGTTGAACAAGTTAGGTCTTTATTCTTTGGAGCGCAGAAGGTTAAGAGGGGACTTGATAGAGGTCTTTAAAATTATGAGCGGGTTAGACAGAGTGGACGTGGATAAGCTTTTCCCATTGAGAGTAGGGAAGATTCAAACAAGGGGACATGACTTGAGAATTAAGGGACAGAAGTTTAGGGGGAACATTAGGGGGAACTTCGTTACTCAGAGAGTGGTAGCTGTGTGGAATGAGCTTCCAGTGGAAGTGGTGGAGGCAGGTTCGATGTTATCCTTTAAAAATAGATTGGATGGGTATATGGACGGGAAAGGAATGGAGGGTTATGGTCTGAGTGCAGGTAGATGGGACTAGGGGGAAGTATTTATTTTTAATTTAAAAAAAAAAATTTAAATGTTCGGCACGGACTTGAAGGGCCGAGATGGCCTGTTTCCGTGCTGTTATGGTTATATGGTTATATGGTTATATGAATTCTTTCCTACGTCTCTATATCCAAATTCCATTTGAATGTTGAGTTGAACCTTTTACTCCTTTGCCACAAGGGACGGACATCTCTGGCAAGAACAGCGTTTGTTGTCCAAACCTACTTGTCCCTTGAACTAGGTGTACCTTGAACTTCTTCAAGGTAGGCATTCCTTGAAACTTCTTCAAGGTATCCTTCAAGATCAGTCTGAAGAAGGGTCTCGCCCCGAAACGTCACCTATTTCTTCGCTCCATAGATGCTGCCTCAACCGCTGAGTTCCTCCAGCATTTTTGTCTACCTTTGATTTGTCCCTTGAACTGAACAACTTGCTGTGAGTCATTGATTACAAGTTACAGGTCCATCACACTGACGGGCCTGGCATCACATAGGTGTCCTTCTTGCAAAGATGTGAGTCCTGAAACAATCCAGTAATGGTCGCCAAACTAAGTATTGTCTTATTTTGTCGTTGACATTGAATGTATGTTGTGATCAGATGAATATTATTGTATAGTCCAGGGACACTGTCTAAGAAAGAACTGCAGATGCTGGTTTAAATCGAAGGTAGACACAAAAAGCTGGAGTAACTCAGCGGATGAGGCAGCATCTCTGGTGAGAAGGAATGGGCGACATTTCGGGTCGAGACCCTTCTTCAGACAGGAACTTGGATTAAAATGATTTAGAGGGATATGGGCCAAGTGTAGATGGGGCGTCTTGGTCGGCATGGGCCAAAGGGCCTGTTTCCATATTGTATGACTCTAACCACTATCTTGCAGTAGAGAGACCTGCGTTTGATCCTGACGTGGGTGCCATTATGTGTGGAATTTCATGGTTATCCATGTTATCATATGGATTTCCTTCAGGTACTCTGATTTCCTCCCACATCTCAAAGGTAGATTAATTCGCCACAATAAAATTCCCGTCGTGTGCAAGTGAATTGAGAGTAGGTAGTTCTTGGCAGATGTTGTAACACCATTTACAATATATATTTGGACAGGTACATTGATGGGAAGAGGTTTAGAGGGATATGGGCCAAAGATGGGCAGATGGGGCAAGGTAGATGGTTCATCTTGTTCAGCACAGGCACCGTTGAGCTGAAGGCCTGTTTCTATGCTGTAAGACTCCATGACGTCTACTGTCTTTTCATCTAAGCCTATGTCCACCATCTGCCTTTCAAAACCCCCCATCACCTGCATCCCCCAATACCTGCCAGACTTTGTCCTACCCTCTGGGGACAGAAAAAGTGCAGTTGCGTGTGAGTGTGAGAGTGAGTGTGGGTGAGTGAGTGTGCGAGTGAGTGTGTGTGTGTGTGTGTGTGTGAGTGAGTGTGTGTGTGAGTGGGTGAGTGTGTGCGTGAGCGAGTGAGTGTGGGTGAGTGAGTGTGTGAGTGAGTGTGAGTGTGTGAGTGAGTGGGTGAGTGAGTGTGGGTGTGTGTGAGCGTGAGAGTGAGAGTGAGCGTGAGAGTGAGCGAGTGAGTGTGGGTGAGTGACTGTGTGTGTGAGTGAGTGTGAGTGAATGCGGGTGTGTGCGAGTGGGTGGGTGAGTGAGTGTGTGGTTGGGTGAGTGAGTGTGTCGGTGAGTGAGTGAGTGTGTAAGTGAGTGAGCATGTGAGTGTGCGAGCGCGTGAGTGAGTGGGTGTGTGTGAGTGAGTGAGTGTGAGTGAGCAAGTGTGAGTATGTGGGTGAGTGTGTGAGTGAGTGTGGAAGTTTGAGAGTGTGTGTGTATGAGTGTATTTGAGTTTGTGCTAATGTCTGCTACAACATGAAAGGATGAGACTCTAGTGAACTTTGTATTAATTTAGCTCAATGTTGTGGTTTTCATATTGGAGTCATTTCCCCCTCTCCCCCCGCCCTTCCTCCCGCCCCTCCTCCCGCCCCTCCTCCCCCCCCCCCCCCCCCCCCCCCCCCCCCCACACTTAAAGAATTGGCAACCACGAGCCTAAATAGTTCCGTGTCATCCCCAGCAGGTATATAATGGGTTGAATAGCCTCAGATTGTCGTAAATGTCTACAATTCCATGAATCAGCGAGAGTTTCTGTGCATATTAGACGTTAATATCAATCCTCTCTGATTTAATAGCTGTTTTGACTGTGTTTTGTTATGTCAAAATCCTTATCAACATTCATCAACAAACTTTGGAATAATAAGTCACATAAGAAGTCCTTGACAGCTGGTGCATGTGTGATCCAAAAATACACACTGATTAATGCCTCGTGTTAAAAAAAATCTATTAACTTAAGAACTTGATTTTCTTGGTATCAGACAAGTGGATTTTACATTGATCCAAATTAGTTGCAGTGACTATTTTCCCCCGCCCGCTCTCAAATTGGCAGGACGAGCAAAACTTGCACAAGAACAGATCTGCAGTATCGCTGCATCCCAGAAGGAGGCCTTTCAGCCCATTAACACCATGCTAGGACAGTCCTTTATTAGGCAGGTTAGTTGTCCACACTAAATTGACGTCAGTGTGCAGGTGACTTTCAGACTAGACCCAGTTACCACTATCACCAACCACATTATACAAACATCTCTCAGTTGACTGAAGGTGCCAGACCAAGATAGGATGGCAAATAAGGCGTATGGTATGTTTGTCTTCATTGCTAGGGGCATTGAATAGGAGAGTCATGATGCAGCTGTATAGGACTTATTGGAGTATTGCGTGCAGTTCTGGTCACCCCAAAACCGGAAAGTTGTGGAAGTTTGGAGCAGGTGACAAAACAGAGAAGATTGTTAAGGGTTTGGACACGCTAGAGGCAGGAAACATGTTCCCGATGTTGGGGGAGTCCAGAACCAGGGGTCACAGTTTAAGAATAAGGGGTAAGCCATTTAGAACGGAGACGAGGAAACACTTTTTCACCCAAAGAGTCGTGAGTCTGTGGAATTCTCTGCCTCAGAGGGCGGTGGAGGCCGGTACTCTGGATGCTTTCAAGAGAGAGCTAGATAGGGCTCTTGAAGATAGCGGAGTCAGGGGATATGGGGAGAAGGCAGGAATGGAGTACTGATTGGGGATGATCAGCTATGATCACATTGAATGGCGGTGCTGGCACGAAGGGCCTACTCCTGCAGCTATTGTCTATTGTCTATTGTCTGTATAGGTGCAGGAGTAGGCCATTCGTCCCTTTGGGCCAGCACCATCATTCACTGTTCCAAACGCTTGCAAGTTGGTCGGGGAATTGTCTGTTGGGATGAGTGTTGGGATGAGGGTGAGAAACTGGGGGAGGCTGATGGGAATGTGGCAGACGTGTGTAAGATTATGAGAGGCACGGATAATAAAGTAAATGGTCAAGGGTCTTTCTCCCAGGGTGGAGGTGTCAACTAGGTGAGGGAATAGCTTAAATGTGGGAGGGAAAATGATTAAACATAGAAACATAGACAATAGGTGCAGGAGTAGGCCATTCGGCCCTTCGAGCCAGCACCGCCATTCAATATGATCATGGCTGATCATCCAAAATCAGTACCCCATTCCTGCCTTCTCCCCATACCCCTTGATTGTTAGCCCCAAGAGCTATATCGAACTCTCTCTTGAATATATCCAGTGACTTGGCCTCCTGTGGCAGAGAATTCCACCGATTCACAACTCTCTGGGTGAAAATCTTTTTTCTCATCTCAGTCGCATATCGCCCACCCCCTATTCTTAAACTGCGACCGCTAGTTCTGGACTCCCCCCAACATCGGGAACCTTTTTTCCTGCATCTAGCCTGTCCAATCCCTTAAGAATTTTATATGTCTCTTTAAGATCCCCTCTCATCCTTCTAAATTCCAGTGTATACAAGCCCAGCTCCGTGTGTGGAGCAATATTTTTCCACAAGAGATTGGTAAGTGTCTGGAATGTGCAGCCAGCAGTGGTGGTGAAGGCAGATAAAACGAAGAGGCATTTAGACAGGCACATAAACGGGCAGGGAATGGAGGGATATACTCCATGTGCAGTAAGATGGGATTAGCGTTGGAATTGACATCATGAACACAAATGTGTGCAGCACAGGAACTGACTCTTTGGCCCACATGTCTGTGCCGAACATGATACAAAAATAAACTAATCTCTGCCTGCATGTGAAGTATAATCTTCCGTCCCCTGCATATTTAAAAGCCTCTTAAAGACAACTTTTTTATCTGTCTCCAGCGCCACCCTCGGCAGTACGATCCACGCACCTACCACTCTCTCTCTGTAAAAACTTGGCCCCGTCCCTACACCTCGTAGTCGGCGCAGACATGATGGGCCGAAGGGCCCGTTCCCCTGCTGGACAGTTCTATATTCTGCTAAAATGGGGTAGATGGTCGGATTAGTGCAAGTTCGTGCCCGATGGCCAGCATGGACGCGGTGGTCCTTTGCGGTACAGTTCTGTGTTCTAATTGAATGTGGTTGGTGCAGGATTCGTGTAAATTGGCGGGCCGTAGGTCGTTTGTGTATCAACTTCCTCCGGGGGAAAATGGAACAGTGCAGCGCAGGAAGAGGCCCTTCGGCCCACAATGTCCGTGCGGAACATGATGCCATGACCAACTCTTATCTGCCTGCACGTAATCCATATTTCTCCATTCCCTGCATATCCATGTGCCTTATCCAAAAGTCTCTTAACTGCCATATTATAACTGCCTCCACCGCCACCCCCAGCAGCACGTTCCAGGCACCCACCGCCTTCTGTAAAAAAACTTGTCCCGCATATCTCGTTAAATTGAAGCCTCTGTCCCACTTTCACGACCTAAATGGCGACCTCTGCCGAGTTTGCCCTTGACTCACACTCGCAGCATGGTCGCCACGAGGTCGTAGGAGGTCTTCGTAACTCTTCCTCATGCTCGTGAGTGGTCTCCGCGTACTCGTGGCCTCAAGTAGGTTGCGACGTTTTTTACAGCCTGATAAAAAATGCCCACGAGTAAAGAAAAAAGTTCGGCATGGAAAAAATGGATAATTTTTACTCGTAGGTAGTTGTAGGTAGTTGTAGGTAGTTGTAGGTAGTTGTAGGCAGTTGTAGGCAGTTGTAGGCAGTTGTAGGCAGTTGTAGGTAGTTGTAGGTAGTTGTAGGTAGTTGTAGGTCAGTAACTGGCCCGTGAAAAATGCAAACATAACATCATTGTATCATGTGATCATTTTCCACTCGTAGCTAATAGTAGTTGGTCTTAGGTGTGGAAGACTGAGGTCGAGGGGGGTCGTAGGAGGCCGTAGACATAGTCGTAGGAGGTCTTTTACTTTGGCGAGTCAACACAACCTTGACATTTTTTTCAACTCGTCTCGGGTCTTTTTAACTCGTGGATTCGGTCATCCAAGTGGGACAGCCCCTTTAGTCCTGCCATCTTAAAGCTGTGGACTTATTTATCCCTCAAGGATTAGATATTTCCACCCTGGGAAAAATGTCCTGGCTGTCTACCTTATCTATGCCTATCATAATTCCATCCTGTCTCCTCACAACCTCGGATACTCCAGAGAAAATGGTCCAAGTCTGTCCAACCTGTCCGCCTGTAGCGAATACCTTTGAATCCAAATGCCATTCTGATAAACCTCCTGAGCACCACTTTTTCACAGCCTCCACAACAATGGGGCGACCAGAACTGTAGGCAGAGCCCCAGCACGCCAAGGTCACGCAGCCCTGGAGAATATTACTGTTCATTAGAGGAACATTAGTGGACATAGGTTTTTAAGGTGAGGGGGGAAAGATTTAATAGGAAGCTGAGGGGTAGCTTTTCCACACCAAAGGGTGGTGGGTGTATGGAACGAGCTGCCGGAGCACCTATTATCTATTGACAATAGACAATAGACAATAGGTGCAGGAGTAGGCCATTCGGCCCTCTGAGCCAGCACCGTCATTCACTGTGATCATGGCTGATCATCCACAATCTGTACCCCGTTCCTGCCTTCTCCCCATATCTCTTGACTCCGCCATCTTTAAGAGCCCTATCTAACTCTCTCTTGAAAGCATCCAGAGAATTGGCCTCCGCTGCCCTCTGAGGCAGAGAATTCCACAGATGCACAACTCTCTGCGTGAATTTCTTTCCCCTCATCTCCATTCTAAATGGCCTTACCCCTTATTCTTAAACTGTGGCCCCTGGTTCTGGACTCCCCCAACATGTTTCCTGCCTCTAGCATGTCCAATCCCTTAATAATCTTATTAGGCAGGGACTATCCCAACGTTTAAGAAACAGTTAGACAGATACATGGATAGGACAGGTTTGAAGGGATATGGGCCAAGCGTGGGCGGGTGGGACTAGTGTAGATGGGACCTGTTGGCGGTTGTGGGCAAGTTGGGCCGAAGGGCCTGTTTCCACACTGTACCACTCACTCTATGTCTCTATTAGCCTCTCGTTATCTGAGCGGATGCCAGAGTCGGTTGTCCGCGGGCATAACGCACGAGGAGATGAGAAAGCTTCGGGGGATAAAGAAACAAAAATTAAAAGTTAGCAGGAAAGAGTGAGGGAGTCCAACTGCAGAAAAAGTGCATCAATGTTTAAAGAAGAGGTGGCTGCCTCTATTTCTGCTGCAATACTCTACACCTGTTTGATGTCAAACATGCTTGTGCAGAACAAATAAGATCACAGGATGTCAGTGGCGGAGTCTGAAGGAAATGCTGACTCACTGATTTAGGTTCTTGCTTTAGACTTTAACAGTAGCTCCCAGCAAGTGGCATGTAAACAGCCAGCTCGGTAATTAAAGTTGCCACCATATGCGTCATATTGATTTGTGCTTTCTCCACAAGTTTGCACTTTGGAAAGAAAATACCCATCTCTGTGGAGCCATCTTCACACCACCGTGTCATCCCAACGCATTTGACAGCCAACAAATTACTTCCTTTATTGTTCAAGAAAGAACTGCAGATGCTGGAAGAAAACGAAGGTAGACAAAATGCTGGAGTAACTCAGCAGGTGAGGCAGCATCTATGGAGAGAAGGAATAGGCGACGTTTCGGGTCGAGACCCTTCTTCACACTGACAAAAATGCTGGAGGAACTCAGCTGGTGAGGCAGCATCTATGGAGAGAAGGAATAGGCGACATTTCGTGTCGGGACCCTTCAATAACCTTCCTTTATTGAGGCTTTTTGGGATTTAGTTTAGCGTGGAAACAGGCCCTTCGGCCCACCGAGTCCGTGCCAACCAACAATCACCGGTAAACTAGTTCTATCCTACACATGACGGACAATTTTCAGAAGCCAATTGACCTACAAACCTGCACGTCTTTGAATATGTGTGGAAGCCGGAGCACCCGGAGAAAATGCACGCAGTCACAGGGAGAACATGAAAACTCCGTACAGAGGTGCAAAGGGACTTGGGAGTGCCGGTGCAGGATTCCCGAAGAGTTAATCTGCAAGACGAATCGGTAGTGAGGAAGACAGACGCAATGCTAGCATTTATTTTGATAGGACTAGAATGCAAAAAAATCCTAAGTAGGAATAAAGGCGTAGTAGTTGAAGTAGTAGTAGTAGGCCCCGCTTGGTCATGACTGACCATGGCTGATGCATCCTGGTCAGATGCAAGCCTGGGCGATGTCATATGGAGGACAGGCTGTTGCCCATGCAGCACGTCCCCCCCCCTCTCCACGTCACTGATCGACCCAAAGGAACAGCAGTGCCGTTACAGTTTGGCACCAGCGCCGTCGCAGAAGCTGCCAGAGCGAGGTGTAGACAACTACGAACTGTCTTCGGGGCTCCGACTCCGGATTGTCTCGAGGTTTACTCCTGGAGCCTTTTCCATGACTGGATACGGCCACAAGGCAGTGGAGGTTTTAAATCAGAGTTTGTACCCTCTCCTAGATGGACTGCCTTCCCAGGCTGACGAGCCCCATCTGCCCGAGACTCGTGGGGGCGGGAGCGTCTACCTTCCCGTGCAGGTCTATAGCAGGTGTAGACTGTTTTCTAAATGGGGAGAAAATCCAGAAATCGGAGGTGCAAGGGGACTTGGGAGTGCTGGTGCAGGATTCCAAAAAGTTAATCTGCGAGTCGAATCGGTGGTAAAGAAAGCAAACTCAATGCTAGCATTTATTTCAAGAGGACTAGAATGGCAATAACAGGGATGTAATTCTGAGGCTCTATGGACGTAATGATCAGATCGCATTTGGAGTATTGTGATCAGTTGTTGGGCACCATATCTGAGGAAGGATGTGCTGGCTCTGGAGAGGGTCCAGAGGAGGTTTACGAGAATGATCCCAGGAATGAGTTGGTTAATCTATGATGAGCGTTTGACGGCACTGGGCCTGTACTCGCTGGAGTTTAGAAGGATGAGTTGGGGGACCTCATTGAAACGTACAGAATAGTGCAAGGCCTGGATAGACTGGATGTGGGGAAGATGTTTCCACTAGAGGTCATAGCTTCAGAATTAAAGGACGCTGCTTTAGGAAGGACATTCTTCAGTCAGAGGGTGGTGAATCTGTGGAATTCATTGCTACGGAAGGCTTTGGAGGTCAAGTCAATGGATATTTTAAAGGCAGAGATAGATAGATTTGTGATTGGTACGGGTGTCAGGGGTTACGGGGAGAAGGCAGGAGAATGGGGTTGAGAGGGAGAGATAGATCAGCCATGATTGAATGGCGGAGGACACGTGGTGGGCTGAACAGCCTAATTCTACTCCTATCTCTTATGAACTTATGGACAGACAGAAACCATAGTCAGGATTGAGCCAGGTTCTCTGGCGCTGCAAGATAGCAACCCTGCCACTGCGCCACCAACATGTAATCACATTTCCAGATCATTGGCTGAGACCTCTGTCTACCTGTCCAGGAACATAGCCACCCTGCCACATTCTGGAGCAACGAGTACCATTTTCAATAAGAGGAGCTGGTATTTTCTATCCAGGGACACAGTCAATTACACATGGCTTTTAAACCATGAAGATTTGAACGCTGAGCAAGTGTGCTTTGAATGTAATAAGAAGACTTCTGCACAATCCTCTTAAGTACACAGTCTATTTGCATAAGGCTTTTTTTTCCCTTCCTCTTATCGAGACAATTCACTTAGCAGTTATTCACCTTCAAGTAGAACTCTGCCAGTCAAATCCACCTGTATTATTTTCATCCGTTATTCCTGAGGTCTGGATGTCATTCTCCGTGGATTGTCACCTTGTTGTGGTGGAGAAGCTTGTATGGACCTGAGATCCTGAGAGCGATGCCGTCTGGAGCTATGCTCCTGGTAGGGCCACCCACGGCGGTAAGGTCGAGGGGGAGATCCCTGACAAAGAGCAATCCAACCAAGACCTCAACGGTGGAACAGGCGGAGGACGATGGCTGACCTTCGTGGAGCGTCACAACGGCTGGGAAGGCGGATGAAGGCTGCAGCAGAAAAGGGTCTCCGGTCGTCCTGGACTCCATGCCACTGGATCCTGACCCAGAACCGTCAAGGACCGTGGGGTGGCTGTCTGTGCACCAGTCTCCCCACGTTAAACAAAGTCAAGCACAGGCGTCCTCCATGTAGGGAACAGCACCCTGGAGACACCCATGGTCAGCCACGACCGAAGGGGGGCCGAAGAAGAGGAAAGATGTCATTGAGAAAGCATTTGTAAACCATTCCCAATAATCCTTGGAATGTAGACACAAAATGCTGGAGTAACTCAGCAGGACAGGCAGCATCTCTGGAGAGAAGGAATGGGTGACGTTTCGGGTCCAGACCCTGCTTCAGACTGGAAAGCTCGCGAGCTTTTATTTGTCACACGTACCGGATATGAACAGGAACAATGAAATTCTTACTTGCTGCAGCTTCACGGGCACATCAGGTCCAACAATGACAATATACATGTACAATAAATTAGCAGTTATTTTAAGTTAACCAAGCAATGGCGGAGCAAAAGGATTCAGAGTCGGAGATGTGCCTCCGTGGCTTTTGTTTTCAAATTGATTGATTTTTCGTACGGATCAAGGCAAGACAGTATTTATCACATCAATAATACAGTTCATATCCGGCACGTACAAAACAATACAATACAAATTTATTCATCACAAGCACCAACTGAGGTACAATGAAATGAATTTGCCATGCAGAGATACAGTTGAAAAATAAAACGTGTGACAAATAAAAGCTTGTACTTTGTACCTTGTAACTTCCGAAGAGTCCACCAGGGACTATAATGGAAGTTGGACAATTTTATACAGGAGAATGTTTACATTTGTCAAGCAAATTAATCAAGCCAATTAACCTACAAACCTGCACGTCTTTGGAGCATGGGAGGAGACCAAAGATCTCGGAGAAAACCCACGCAGGTCACGGGGAGAACGTAAAACTCCATGCAGACAGCGCCCGTAGTCGGGATCGAACCGGGGTCTCCGGCGCTACAATTCGCTGTATGGAAGCAACTCTACCACTGCGCCACTGTGCCAACGCTCTTCAGCTTCCAGTCTGAAGAAGGGTCTCGACCCGAAACGTCATCCATTCCTTCTCTCCAGAGATGCTGCCTGCCCCGCTGAGTTACTCCAGCTTTTTGTGTCTATCTTCGGTTTAGACCAGCATCTGCAGTTCTTTCTTCCCCAGTCCTTGGAATGTGGCTCCTTGGTATCCTTCAGTTTGGCAGAGGAGGGAGAGCCCGTGACCTTAGAGAGATTAGAGATTAGAGATTCCTTTATTTGTCATTCAGACCTTTCGGTCTGAACGAAATTTCGTTGCCTGCAGTCATACATATAATAATAAATAACAAAACACACAATAAACACAAATTAACATCCACCACAGTGAGTTCACCAGGCACCTCCTCACTGTGATGGAGGCAAAAGTCTTAAAGTCTCTGTCTCTTCCCGCTTTGTTCAAGGGACCTTGATCCCTTCGGGAATTTTAGACGGGAAAAATTAACATGGAGGCCAGGGTTTGCTAACACTCTATATTACTGAGAGGTAGATAAGATTATGAGGCTGTCGGAACCTTTTTGCTGTGACAAAAACAAATACTAGAGGGCATAGCTATAAGGTGAGAGGGTCGTCAGCATCATAGGCGGTCACTCAAAATGAGTATGACTGTCCTCTATATGGAGGACGTCTGTGCGTGACTTTGTTTAACGTGGGGAGACTGGTGCACAGACAGCCACCCCCACGGTCCTTGACAGATCTGGGTCAGGATCCAGTGGCATGGAGTCCAAGACGACCGGAGACCCTTTTCTGCCGCAGCCTTCATCCGCCTTCCCAGCCGTCGTGACGCTCCACTAAGGTCAACCATCGTCCTCCGCCTGTTCCACCGTTGAGGTCTTGGTTGGATTGCTCTTTGTCAGGGATCTCCCCTTCGACCTTACCGCCATGGGTGGCCCGACCAGGAGCGTAGCTCCAGACGGCATCGCTCTCAGGATCTCAGGACCACACACAAGCTTCTCCACCACGACAAGGTGACAATCCACGGAGAAGGGTGAGAGGGTTAGGGTTAGAAACAACGTTTAGGCTTTAGAATACAGCGCAGAAAACAGGCCCTTCGGCCCAATGAGCCGCACCGACCAGCGGTACCCCCCGCACTAGCACTATCCTACACACCAAGGGCAATTTACAATTTTACCAAAGCCAATTAGGCTTTGGCGTGTGGGAGGAAACCGGAGCACATAGAGAAATCGCACAAGGTCACAGGAAGAAAACACAAACTCCTTACAGACAGCACCCGTTGGCAGGATTGAAATTGGGTCTCTGACCCTGTAAGGCAGCTCCTCTACCGCTGCGCCATTATGCCGCCACAAAGAACATTTAGACGGGTACTTGGTTAGGATAGGTTTATAGGGATATGGGCCAAATGCAGGCAGGATGGACCAGTGTGGATTTGGCAAGTTGGTCGTCGCGATTAAAAAATAAAAAAAAAATTCCGAGAACAAAAGTCGGATCGATTATTCTTCAGCAGCTTAACAGCCTGAGGAAGTTCGACTCCGACAGGCAGGAGAAAACGGCATTTTAATCCCGCCCCCCCCACCCCCCCCCCCTCTCAAAGGCGCCAAAGTCGCGCACACGGCCAGTGGCAGAACTGCAGCGCCGCTGAAGGTGAGCATTGTAACATCGCTACTAAGATTGTTGGTATAAGGGTCTGTTTACACTTTAGACTTTTAGACTTCATAGATACAGCACGGAAACAGGCCCTTTGTCCCACCAACACTATCCTACACACTAGGGACAATTTACACTTTTACCGAAGCCAATTAACCTACAAACCTGCACGTTTTTGTACTGTGGTCGAGATAACCAGAGGACCTGGTGAAAAGCCACGCAGTCACGGGGAGAACGTACGAACTCTGTACAGACAGCACCCATAGTCACAATCAAACCCAGGTCTCTTGACAGGTTGTTTGGCTTGGTTGGACCCAGATCATTACTAGTTATTTCTCGTTGTATTGATGTTATGGGCCTGCTGTCCCACGAGACGATTTTTTTAGGCGACTGTCATAGTCTAGGCAGGTCGCCGAAAAAACCGGCGACTGGAATAATGGGCGACTGCCGGCGACTACGCCAGTGGAATTCACCGAAGTCGGCACCGGCGGCAACCTACGTCACCTGGCGACAACCTACGACAGCACCTACGTCAGGAGCAGACAAGCTACGACAAGCCCACGGCTGCCGACTGTCGCCGAAAAGTTTTGAAAAATTCGAAAACCAACGGCGACCAGAAAGACGCTACGATTCTTTGGGCGACTGAAGCGACTACTCACGACCATACAGGCGACACACCTGCGAACGTGCGGCGACAGCCTAGTGGCTGGCAGTCGCCGAAAAAATCGCCGAAGTGGGACAGGCCCTTTAGACCACAGAGTGGTGAAACCAAATAATAATAATAATAATAATTCATTTTATTTACTGGCGTCTTTCTAAAACCCAAGGACACCTTACAAGGCATAGAATCACAAAAATACAAAACACATAATCGGAGTAAATTAAATATAAAAACACCACAGTACACAAATCAAGGACAGAATTCAAGTACTATGCAACCCAATTTTGAGGTGACTTTCTCTCGGTTGCTACATCTGCACCACATCTTGACCTTCACTGTCACAAAATACTTTAATCTTTCTTCTGAAGAAGGGTCTCGACCCGGAACGTCACCTATTTCCTTCGCTCCATAGATGCTGCCTCACCCGCTGAGTTGCTCCAGCATTTTTGTCTACCTTTAATCTTTCCAGTAAGAGACAGCCATGACTTAAACTGTGATTATTCATATGCTTCATGCATTGAGTTTATGGCAGAAAATTAATTATGGAATTTAGAACTGGTGTAACCTTGATGGATCTAGTTTCACATAATTGAAACCTATTTAAATAAACCTTGTTATATTATTTCGCATACACTGCGAGCGATTGATTAACAAATAATAAATCATGTGTCTTTTATGTACGTTTATTTATTTTTAGAGAGAGTCATAGGATTTAGACCAGCGCCATTCCTCTGGAGGCGCAGCGGTAGAGTTGCTGCCTCACAGCGCCAGAGACCAGGGTTGGCTCCTCACTACAGGTGCTGTCTGTACGGAGTTTGTACGTTCTCCCTGTGACCGTGTGGTTTTTCTCCGGGCGACAATAGACAATAGTTGCAGGAGTAGGCCATTCGGCCCTTCCAGCCAGCACCGCCCTTCACTGTGATCATGGCTGATCATCCACAATCAGTACCCCGTTCCTGCCTTCTCCCCGTATCCCTTGACCACTATCTTTAAGAGCTCTATCAAACTCTCTCTTGAAAGCATCCAAAGAATTTGGCCTCCCACTGCCTT
>CM075977.1:393882123-393904169 GCA_038087875.1 Malacoraja senta
AGAGGCTGTGGAGGCAGGTTCTCTGGATGCTTTCAAGAGAGAGCTAGATAGGGCTCTTAAAAATAGCAGTCAGGGGATATGGGGAGAAGGCAGGAACGGGGTACTGATTGGGGATGATCAGCCATGATCACATTGAATGGCGGTGCTGGCTCGAAGGGCCAAATGGCCTACTCCTGCCCCTATTGTCTATTGTCTATTCTCCTTGCTGGTGGGGGGGGCTGGGTGGGGAGGTTCTGCTGGAGTAGAATGGGTGCGTTGACCACAGCACTCTTAATAATGTCAGCCACCCTGCACTGGCAGTGGAAAAGAGTGATGGATAAGTTCTGAGTGATGGATAAGTTGCCAAACAAGTCGGCTGCCTTAGTCTGGATGGCGTCGACCTTCCTGAGAATTGATGGAGCTGCATATATTTTAGTTTAGTTTAGTTTAGAGATACAGCCGGAAACAGGCCCCTCGGCCCATCGGGTCCACGCCGACCAGCGATCCCCGCACGTTAACGCTATCCTACACCCACTAGGGTGTAGGATTTATACCAATCCAAGTAACCGACAAACTGTACGTCTTTGGAGTGTGGGAGGAAACCAAAGTTCTTGGAGAAAACCCACGCAGTCACGGGGAGAGAACGTACAAACTCTGTACAGACAGCACCCGTAGTCGGGATCGAACCCGGGTCTCCGAGCTGCGTTCGCAACTCTACCGCTGCGCCACCGTGACCGCCCACAAGTATCTGAGCAAGTGCAGTGGACTGCACCACTTGTGTCATGTGGATGATAGGTAGGGCCATGCAGTGTGGAAACAGGCCCTGAGGCCCAACTTGCCCCCCATACTGACCAACATGTCCCACCGCCAACCCCTGGCAGCGAGTTCCAGCCACCCATCACTCTCTCTGTAAAATATTTGGCCCGCAAATCTCCTTTAAACTTCCTCCTCTCATCTTAGAGCTGTGCTCGCTCGTCTTTGACATGGGAAAAAGGTTCTGACCACCTACCCTATCTATTGCCTACCTTACTTCATCTATCTTTTTAGTTCTATCTAGTTTAAAAAAAAAAAAAAAAAAGGCAAAAGGTATTGGAGACAATGTAACAATAAGTGACAATATTATCAATTTAAAAATGTAAGACTGTAAGTGATGAAATATGTTGTTTACTTATCTCCAATAAAAAATATGTTCAAAAAAAAAAAAAAAAAAAAAAATTATACACACATCCATACTTCTATCAGTATCCCCTTGTGTTTAAAAAATACCTTGGCAATTGTGCATACAATCGACTAGATGTCAGTGCTGAACTCATATTTCGCTTGGGCAACTTACAACCCAGCGGTATGAATATTGATTTCTCCAATTTCAAGTAACCCTTGCTTTCCCTCTCTGTCCATCCCTCTCCACCCTAGGCCTCGAGCTAGCTTCGTTGTTCTTATCTTCCATTGTTCATTATCGCCTCCTCCGCAACCAACAGTTGACCATTGTGGGCTCGTTGGCCATCGGCGCCGGCTCTGATCTGTTCTGTACCTTTTCGCTCCTCTCGTTTCCCCGCTTCCTTGATGCTCAAGTCTGAAGAAGCGTCTCGACCCGAAACGTCACCTATCCCTTTTCTCATAAGGTCATAAGGTCATAAGTGATAGGACTTGAATTAGGCATTCGGCCCATCAAGTCACTCCGCCATTCGATCATGGCTGATCTATCTCTCCCTCCTAACCCCATTCTCCTGCCTTCTCCCCATAACCCCTGACACCTGTACTAATCAAGAATCTATCTATCTCTGCCTTAAACATATCCACTGACTTGGCCTCAACAGCCTTCTGTGGCAAAGAATTCCACAGATTCACCACCCTCTGACTAAAGACATTTCTCCTCATCCCCTTCCTAAAAGTTCTCCGGGAGGCCGCCTGCCCCGTTGAGTCACTCCCGCGTTTTGTGTCTAATCCTGAACCTGGAACAGTTTGGCTGAAGAGATGAGATAGAAAAGGTACGGAATGGCTGAATGGCCATTTCCTATTTCGAGATCTGCAGGAGGGCACTGCGGATGCCGGGTTTAACCTAAGACAGGCAGAAAATGCTGGAGTAACTCAACGGGAGACGGGCATCTCTGGGTGACCTTTTGGGTCGAGACCCTTCTTCAGACTGGTGTAAAGGTTCGGATTCCAAAATGGCAGTGCAGAAAACAAATGGGCAATGTACCCATTTCTGATCTACTGCGGGAGGTGTACAGAAATCTTGCACTGATGACTAATATAAAAAAATCCACACTGCAGTGGATTAAGTAGTGTTGTTTTCATCTGTCTCTCCACACTCGGAGGGGACTTATGGGACAGGATGGCGCAGCTGGGTTTTCCGGGCTCGTGTTCTGAGCTAGTCTGTCTCCTCCATTGTACAGTCGCAATAATTAAGAAAGTATGCCCCAATGTCACACCTCTATAATTAATCTTATTTCACTGCGACTGCCAAAGTCTCACCAAGTAAGAGCTTGTCAAGTAACGCTCAGGCTACAGAGGCAGGCTCCTGTTTTTGCAGCTCAGGCCTCCCGCTCGGCTGGATTGAAACTCAAAGTGCAGCCAGCAACTTGTGGCTTCCTTTGTGTCTCGCCCGGTTTGTGCAGCTTTGGCTTTAGTGTGTCTCTGCTCATCAAACTATGGGGATGGCACGATCGAGCGATCAAACTCCCTCTTCCTGGCCCACGGTCAAACTCTCAGCCTCCTCCTCCTCCCTGGCCCAATACTCAAGATATAACCCGTATGAATGACGCAGGAAAGCACAGAACCGCACAGACGCCAGGCCCCAGAAATGAGGAACTTAGCAAGGAAGTTGCCAGGAGTTGAGGGCTGAGCTACAAGGAGTGGTTGGGCAGGCTAGCAGAGTGATACTGGCTGGAAACAGGCCCTCGGCCCAACTTGCTCACACTGGCCACCGTGTCCCAGCCACACTAGTCCCACCTGCTGTTAGTAAGAAATTAATTGTTCCGTTTCATAGAAACATAGAAACATAGAAAATAGGTGCAGGAGGAGGCCTTACGGGCCCTTCGAGCCAGCACCGCCATTCATTGTGATCATGGCCGGTTGTCCCCTGTCAATAACCCGTGCCTGCCTTCTCCCCATATCCCTTGACTCCACTAGCCTCTAAGCTCTATCTAACTCTCTCTTAAATCCATCCAGTGACTTGGCCTCCACTGCCCTCTGTGGCAGGGAATTCCACAAATTCACAACTCTCTGGGTGAAAACGTTTTTTCTCACCTCAGTCTTAAATGGCCTCCCCTTTATTCTAAGAATAGTTTCGAGACATATCCCACTAAAACTCCCGTATACACTGTGTAGGTGAGTGGTATAACCCGAGAGGAGTTTAGTTTAGTTTAGTTTAGAGATACAGGGCAAAAACAAGGCCCTTCGGCCCATTGAGTACACGACGAACAGCGATCCCCGCACATTAACACTATCCTACATCCACTGGGGACAATTTGACATTTACACCAAGCCACTTAACCTACAAACATGCACAAGTCTTTGGAGTGTGGGGAAAACCGAAGATCTCGGAGAAAACCCACGCAGGTCACGGGAGAACGTAGGACAAGCGCCGTAGTCAGGATCGAACCCGGGTCTCTGGAGTATTAAGACAGTAGTTGATGAGAATGTGGGAGAAGAAACTGGTACGAATCTGGGATTAACGTAAAGAGGTGGGTAATGGTCGGTACAGACGCGGTGGGCCGGAGGCCTTGTTACTATCCTCCAGTGTGCCTATCATCCGTAGTCCTCAAAGGAGGATATAGTCAAGGATCTTCCCGGCTCTCCTGAGAGATGCTGAAGATTGAGAGAGAGAGAGAATATCTGTACACTGTGAATGGCTCGATTGTAATCATGTGTACTCGCTAGAATTTAGAAGATTGAGGGGGATCTTATAGAAACTTACAGAATTCTTAAGGGGTTGACAGGCGAGATGCAGGAAGATTGTTCCCGCTGTTGGGGAAGTCCAGAACAAGGGGTCACAGTTTAAGGATAACTTTTAGGATTGAGATGAGAAAAACATTTTGCACACAGAGATGGTGAATCTGTGGAATTCTCTGCCACAGAAGGTAGTTGAGGCCAGTTCATTGGCTATATTTAAGAGGGAGTTAGATGTGGCCCTTGTGGCTAAAGGATCAGGTGGTTTGGAGAGAAGGCAGGTACGGGATACTGAGTTGGATGATCAGCCATGATCATATTGAATGGCGGTGCAGGCTCGAAGGGCCGAATGGCCTACTCCTGCAACTATTTTCAATATTTCTATGTTTCTATGTGTTGTCTTTCCGCTGACTGGATAGCACGCAACAAAGCTTTTCACTGTACCTCGGTACACGTGACAATAAACTAAACTAAACATGAAACATAGAACAGTACAGCACATGAACAGGCCCCCGGCCCATGTTTGTGTCAAACATGCCCCTCTATCCCCTGCATATCCATGTGCCTATCTACAGTAAAAGCCTCTACAATGCCATTATCGTATCTGCCTCCCACCACCACTTTTTTTTTTTTTTACAAATACTTTATTCCCAAAACAAAATCAACATCCAAAGTAGTAGAGCATTCATATCAAAAGCTGCCTATATCGGCAGTTTACAAATAAGACAAAAATTCAAATTCAAATCCCGCCATCCTTGTCTATAATACAATCGACCTCCCGCAGCGACCAGCATTCGCGGAAGGCCTCCAGCGTCCCACGGACACTGCGTGTTCCCTCTCCAGGGACACGCGGGCACGGACGTAACCCCGGAAAAGGGGCAGGCAGCCGACCCCTGTGCTCCACCACCCCTGGCAGTGAATTCACATCCCCACCACTCTTTGTGTGAGAAAACCTACCTCACACATGATCCAATAAACTTTTCCCTCTCATCTTAAAGCTATTCCCACTAATGTTGGACACTAATTCCCACTAATGCTGGCTCGAAGGGCCGAATGGCCTCCTCCTGCACCTATTTTCTATGTGTTCTAAGTTTCCCACCCTGCGAGAAAGATTCTGACTGTTCACCCTATATCGCTGCCTCTTGTGACGTTAGATACTTCGAACAGGTCTCCTCTCGATCTCTGGCCCTTCAGAGAGAGACTCCGCAAGTTCTCCCCCACGCAACTTTTAATCGTGGAGAAAGTTTCCTTTCTCCACCACCTTTTCGGAAGGCTTCCCAGAGTCCCATGACACTCTGAATGAAAATAAACATCTGAAATCTGCTGCGTTTTATGTTACAATAAACTAAAACTGCAAAGGCTGCAAATCTCCAAATAATAAAAAAAAAACAGACAATGCTGGAAATGCTCAGTGGGTCTGTTTCTTTTCCTCAGCAAGTTTTTTTATTAACAGGAAGGATGTGGGAGAATACAGAGGATCAGACGTGGATTTGTTTCCCTGCAGATCAGAATATGAAGGGAGACCTTTGGACCACAGGGGACTGGTAGAGATGGAACCAGGCCCTTCGGCCCACCGAGTCCACAATGACCAGCGATCCCCGCACAATGACAATATCCATCTAGGGACAATGACATACTTTTAGACAATAGACAATAGACAATAGACAATAGGTGCAGGAGTAGGCCATTCGGCCCCTCGAGCCAGCACCGCCATTCAATGTGATCATGGCTGATCATCCACAATCAGTACCCCGTTCCTGCCTTCTCCCCATATCCCTTGACTCCGCTATCTTTAAGAGCTCTAACTCTCTCTTCAAAGCATCCAGAGAATTGCCCTCTAAGGCCGAGAATTCCACAGACTCACAACTCTCTGTGTGAAAATGTATTTCCTCATCTCCGTTCTAAATGGCTTACCCCTTATTCTTAAACTGTGGCCCCTGGTTCTGGACTCCCCCAACATCGGGAACATGTTTCCTGCCTCTAGCATGTTCAAACCCTTAATAATCTTTTATGTTTCAATGAGATGCCCTCTCATCCTTCTAAATTCCAGTGTATACAAGCACAGCCGCTCCATTCTATCAACATATGACAGTCCCGCCATCCCGGGAATCAACCTTGTGAACCTACGCTGCACTCCCTCAATAGCAAGAATTTATACCAAGCCAACAAACCTTTCGAATGAGGAAGAAAACCAAAGATCTTGGAGAAAACCAAAGATCTCGGAGAAAACCCACGCAGGTCACGGGGACAGCGTACAAACTCCGTACAGACTGCACCCATAGCCAGGATCGAACCCGGGACCCGGGTGTCTGGTGCTGTAATAAAGGTAGCAATAAAGGCGTACACTATTTTCTATATGGGGAGAGAATCCAGAAATCGGAGGTGCAAAGGGACTTGGGAGTGCTGGTACTGGATTCCCAAAAAGTTAATCTGCAAGTCGGATCAATAGTAAAGAAAGCAAACTCAATGCTAGCATGTATTTCAAGAGGGCCTGTATACAAAAACAGGGATGTAATGCTGAGGCTCTACGAGGCGCTGGGAAGGCTGCATTTGGAGTATTGTGAGCAATTTTGGGCCCCATATCTGTGTTGGCACTGGAGTGGGTCCAGAGGAGGTTAACGAGAATGATCCCAAGAATGAATGGGTTAACATATGATCAGCGTTTGACATCACTGGGCCTGTACTCGCTTGTGGTTTAGATGGATAAGGGGGAACCTCATAGGTAATGTGTGGCTCAAAGGGCCGAATGGCCTACTCCTGCACCTACTGTCTATTGTCTACTGTATAAAATAAACAGTACTGTGACTCATTTTACTGAGCAACCATGAGACCATAAGGCATAGGAGCAGAAATTGGCCAGTTTGCTCCGCCATTCAATCTTGGCTGATCTATTTTTCCCCTCTCAACGTAGAGTCAGCAAAACAGGATCAGGCATTTCCGCCCAGCGCATCCATGCTAACCTCGTGGCATTTAGCCACTTAGTTTGCCTCACTCTAGAAGCCAGTGTGGTCACTAGCTTGCGGGACCCGCGAGCTGGTCTGGGAGAGTGGGAAGCAGAATCCCCGGCGTGGGGAAAGGGCTGGTCGCACGGAGTTCATCCTCCCTCGGCGTTGAAGAGCAGCATATGTCGAGAGATTACTCACACTCGGAGCTCCCCGCCTTCTGGCTATGGGACAACACGCCAAGCTGTGCTGAGATTTCCCACAGCTGGATGAACCAAGGCCAGTGTAACGCAGCACATTTGGAGTATTGCGTTCAGTTCTGGTCCCCCCCCCCCCCCCCCCCACCCAATGCAGGTAGACAATAGACAATAGATAATAAGTGCAGGAGTAGGCCATTCGGCCCTTCGAGCCAGCACTGCCATTCAATGAGATCATGGCTGATCATCCACAATCAGTACCCCGTTCCTGCCTTCTCCCCATATCCCCTGACTCCGCTATCTTTAAGAGCCCTATCTAGCTCTCTCGTGAAAGTATCCAGAGAACCGGCCTCCACCGCCCTCTGAGGCAGAGAATTCCACATGGATGTGGAAACATAGAAATGTAGAAAATAGGTGCAGGAGTAGGCCATTTGGCCCTTCGAGCCTGTGGAGACTTTGGAGAGGGTTTAGAGGAGGTTTACCAGGATGGGGTCTGGATTAAGGAGGGTGAGCTGAAGGGGAGAAACTCCAGATTGAACACTTGGATTGTTTTTTGAGTCATAGAGTCATACAGCATGGAAACAGGCCTTCCAGCCCAACGTGCCCAGGATGACCTAGATGTTTCATCTATGCTGGTCCCACCTGCCTGCATCTAGCCCGTATCCCTCTAAAATAAAGAGTTGTCTGGAATGCCGAAAGTTGACTGGAGACCTAATATCAAATTAGGTGAGGCATCGATACGGTAGACAGTCAGAACCTTTTTCTGAGAATGGAAATACCAAATACTAGAGGGCATAGCTTTAAGGTCAGAGGGACAAAGTTCAAAGGATATGTTTAAAGTTGTTATACAGAGGGCGGTGAGTGCCTGCAATACGCTGCCTGGGGTGGCGTTTGATGCAGGCACAATACATTCAAGAAACAATTAGGCAGATACATGGATAGGACAGATCGAGAGGGATACGGGCCAAAAGCAGACAGCAGGGACTCGTGTAGCTGGGACATGTTGGTCAGTGTGGGCAAGTTGGGCTGAAGTCACTGTTTAACCCTGTAAATCTCCATGACTGTACAAATCTAATAGTGGCATTTAATAGACTTTTGGATACCGATTTTGTGCAGGCAGATAAGAGTTGGCATCCTGTTCAGCACAGACATTTGTGGGCCGACGGACCTGTTCGTTTGTTGTACTGTTCTATGTTACAATAGTCAATAGACAATAGACAATAGGTGCAGGAGTAGGCCATTCGGCCCTTTGAGCCAGCACCGCCATTCAATGTGATCATGGCTGATCATCCCCAATCAGTACCCCGTTCCTGCCTTCTCCCCATATCCCCTGACTCCTCTATTTTTAAGAACCCTATCCAGCTCTCTCTTGAAATCATCCCGAGAACCTGCCTCCACCGCCCTCTGAGGCAGAGAATTCCACAGACTCACAACTCCCTGTGTGAAAAAGTGTTTCCTCGTCTCAGTTCTAAATGGCTTACCCCTTATTCTTAAACTGTGTGACCCCCTGGTTCTGGACTCCCCCAACATCGGGAACATGTTTCCTGCCTCTAGCGTGTCCAAACCCTTAATAATCTTATATGTTTCAATAAGACCTCCCTCTCATCCTTCTAAACTCCAGAGTGTACAAGCCCAGCTGCTCCATTCTCTCAGCATATGACATTCCCGCCATCCCGGGAATTACCGATCAGGGTAGAGGGTGAGGGCAGAGTCTGCAATAAGCCCACTCCCCTGCTGTTCGCTGATAGAACCCTCTGCTGCCCTGCACATCCATCCCATGTCCTGGCACTCAAACCGAGAGGCGCGCCGGTTCTCGGTGGCCTTCCCCTGCACCACACGCTCCCCACTGAGGCAGCAAGCTACTGCGACGAATGAATGTTCCCCTGCAACGTGCTTTGCTGTAAATGCGCCAAGCAAAAATAAAAGTCGCAGAACAGATCGGGTTGTTAAAACCTCATCGAATTTGGATGGATGTCAGAAGGTATTGTGCCTGTGGGAGTGAGCGGGGGAAATCCATTCTCCGTCAATGACATGCGTGAAGCAGAGGCGCAGCGCAGAAAACAAAAAGGAAACTATGCTCTCAGGGAATCTCAGCCGAACCTAATGAGCCAGGTGGCAGGTGAGAAATTCTCTCTGCTTCTGACAAGGGTCAATAAAACATTGTACTGGCCCAAGGCTTTGCGACAGTGTCATCTCTCAAGAGCAGGTTGAACGGAACATTCATACCTTTACACAGACACAGAAAGCTGGAGCAACTCAGCAGGACATGCAGCATCTCTGGAGAGAAGGAGTGAGTGACGTTTCGGGTCGAGACCCTTCTCCGGACAGCTAATGGGCCTGTCCCACTTAGGCGATTTTTTCGGCGACTGCCGGCGACTGTCACAGTCGTAGCAGGTCGCCGAAAAAACGGGGACAGGACACCCCCCCCCCCCCTCCACGACAATGTCTGCAACAACCTACCACCTAGTCGACGTCAAGCTACCGACAACCGGCGACCCATTAGGACGTCCACCTACGACCACACCTACGACAACCTACGTCCACCCGCGACAAGCTACGACAAGGTAAGACAGTTCAGTCGCCGGCACCTGTCGCCGGTTGATGTAGGCAGTCGCCAATTGAATTCACCGGTCAGCACCGGCGACAGCACCTACGTCACCTTGACAACAACACCTACATGAGGCTACGATCGGTGGCGCCAGGCCCACAGGCGGCGCCTGTCGCCGAAAAGTTTTGAACATTTCAAAATCCAGCGGCGACCAGAAATTAGGTAGGACTCTTTGGGCGACTGAGGAGCCCGGCGACCACGTGGTGACGGCCTAGTTGCCTCTAGTCACCTAAAAAAAAGCCTAAGTGGCACAGGCCCATTAGGGATAAGGGAAACGAGAGATATAGACGGTGATGTGGAGAGATAAAGAACAATGAATGAAAGATAAGCATAAAAGTAACGATGATGAAGGAAACAGGCCATTGTTAGCTGTTTGTTGGGTGCAAACGAGAAGCTGGTGCGACTTGGGTGGGGGAGGGATGTAGAGAGAGGGGGAATGCCGGGGCTACCTGAAGTGAGAGAAATCAACATTCACACCACTGGGCTGTAAGCTGCCCAAACAAAATATGAGATGCTGTTCCTCCAATTCGCTACCACTTTCACCTCAATGTATCCTCAAGTGTGAGGAAGCTTTAAAAACACAGCGGGACAGCTGGTGGAACTGCTTGGCTCACAGCTCCACAGACACGGGTTCGATCTTGACCTCCGATGCTGCCTGCGTAGTGTTCGCACGTTCTTCTCCCTGACCATGCGGCCGTGCTCTGGTTTCCTCCAACACCCCAAAGACGCGCCGTTTGGCAGGGCTTCGGTTGAAAGGTGCGGCACGGAAACAGGATCTTTGGCCCTCCGAGTCCATGCCGACACTGATTCCACTTCATTCCCACTCTCGCACCAACTCTCGACACCCTCGGAGCAAATGTACAGAAGCCAATTAATTCGCAAACGCGCGCATCTTTGCGATATGGGAGGGAACGGGAGCACCCGGACGAAACCCACACCATGGGTTAAATGGCTGCTGTAAACTGCCGAAATATTTATTCCCCGAAATATCCGGAGGCTGCAGCAAATCGTTCGATCAGCTGAGAAGGTTATTAGCTACAACCTTCCCCCCCATTGACGAACTGTACACTGCAAGGGCCAGGAAGCGAACGGGTAAGATCATCTTAAGAATAGGGAGTAAGCCATTTAGAACGGAGACAAGGAAACACTTTTTCTCACAGAGAGTGGTGAGTCTGTGGAATTCTCTGCCTCAGAGGGTGGTGGAGGCAGGTTCTCTGGATGCTTTCAAGAGGGAGCTAGATAGGGCTCTTAAAAATAGTGGAGTCAGGGGATATGGGGAGAAGGCAGGAATGGGGTACTGATTGGGGATGATCAGCCATGATCACATTGAATGGCGGTGCTGGTTCGAAGGGCCGAATGGCCTACTCCTACACCTATTGTCTATTGTCTATTATCACTGACCACTCTCACCCTGGCCACAAACTTTTTGAATCACTTCCCTCTGGAAGGCGACTCCGGACTGTCAAAGCCGCCACTGCCAGATGTAAAAAAGAGCTTTTTTCCACGAGTACTAGCTCTACTCAATAACCAAAAATCTGTAGCCTCCTTTTGCTCTGGTATTTTATTTCATTCACATGTTTAATCGATAATGTTTTAATGTTTTATTCTTAATTGTTTACTGTACGTCATGTTGTCACTTGCGGGCGGAGCACCAAGGCAAATTCCTTGTATGTGAACATAGTTGGCCAATAAACTTATTCATTCATTCATTCATTCATTCATTCATTCATTCAAATAATATTAGAATCAAAGGAATTTGATAGAATGCAGGGAGATGGGTGTAATGTTGGGCAAGTATAAATGGTCACTGCAAACTTAGTGGGCTGAGGGGCCTGTTTCCATGCTGCAATAATCCATAATGCTATGCAGGCAGGGGAGATTAGTTGAACTTGGCATCATGTTCGGCACATACACCGTGGGCCGTGGGGACTGTTCCCGTGGTGTACTGTTTTATGTTCTATGCTCTATGTGACATTTTGGGTCAGAAGTCAACTTCAGACTGGAATCCTGAAGAAGGGTCTCGACCGGAAATGTCACATATCCTTCCCGTCCACAGATGCTGCCTGACTCACTGAGTTACTCCAGCACCTTGTGTTTTTTTGTTCCACTCTAAAACCTCTCCGCTATGAGGACTCTGCCAATCGCTGGATCTTCATTCCATCCGGGAAACTCATCCCTTATCTATGAGATTGTAGGATAATGAATAGATCATAGACAATCGACAATAGGTGCAGGAGTAGGCCATTCGGCCCTTCGAGCCAGCACCGCCATTCAATGTGATCATGGCTGATCATCCCCAATCAGTACCCCGTTCCTGCCTTCTCCCCATATCCCCTGACTCCGCTATTTTTAAGAGCCCTATCTAGCTCTCTCTTGAAAGCATCCAGAGAACCTGCCTCCACCGCCCTCTGAGGCAGAGAATTCCACAGACTCACAACTCTCTGTGTGGAAAAGTGTTTCATCGTCTCCGTTCTAAATGGCTTACCCCTTATTCTTAAACTGTGTTCTGGACTCCCCCGATATTGGGAACATGTTTCCTGCCTCTAGCGTGTCCAAACCCTTAATAATCTTAAATGTTTCAACAAGATACCCTCTCATCCTTCTGAACTCCAGAGTATTCAAGCCCTTATTGGTGAGCAATGAGTGGCATTGGGCGGCACGGTGGTGCAGCGGTAGAGTTACAGCCTGACTGCGCCAGAGACCCGGGTTCGATCCTGACTACGGGTGCTGTCTGTATGGAGTTTGTACGTTCTCCCCCCGTGACCAGCGTGGGTTTTCTCCGGGTGCTCCGGTTTCCTCCCACATTCCAAAGACGTGCAGGTTTCTAGCTTAATTGGCTTCAGCAAGTTGTCTGTAAATTCAGTGGTGTGGAGGATTGAGCTAGTGTAGGGGGAGATTGTTGGTCAGTGTGGACTCGGTGGGCAGAAGGGCATGTTTTCCACACTGTATCTCTAAACACAACTGAACCAAGCAAACTTCGTTGGCCGGGGAAATACTCACTTCCCTTCCCCCCTGGCTGATGTACATTCTCAGGAGACGTGGTCATTTCAGGCTAGGCCAGTAGTTTCTGACCATCCTCTGATTGCCTTAAAGCTGATGGCATCTGGAGCCCAAGTGCTGGAGCTAAGGGCCTGTCCCACTTGGCGATTTTTTTTAGGCAACTGCCGGCGACTGTCATAGTCGAAGCGGGTCGCCGAAAAACCGGCGACAACCTACGTCATCCAGGCGACAACCTACGACAGCACCTACGTCAGGAGAAGTCAAGCTGCGCCCATTGGCTTCAAACCCACTGTCGGCAAAAATTTTTTTCAACCGGTTGAAAATTTAGCGCTGATTAGAAAGACGCCACGACTTTTTGCGCGACTGAGGAGACTACTCCCGGCGACCACCGGCAAACATGTGGCGACAAACTAGTCGCCTGTAGTTGCCTAAAAAAATCGCCTAAGTGGGACAGGCCTATCACTCAGTAGGTCAGGCAGTATCTCTGGAGAACATGGACAGGTGACATTTCAGGTCAGAACCATTCTTCAGGACTCATGATATGGTGTGGATAGTAATGAATATTGGAGTGCCTGAGATACAACACTTGATACACCTTTCAAGGAACGAATGATTTCAGTCATTTTCACTGCAGACACATTTTTTTGTTGAACAGAATTGTAATTTCCCGGCTACTTAGAGGTGACTCCAAGTATCGTAGGTTTGTGAAGCGAGATTAAAAATTAAGAGATACTTGTGTTTTTGAAAACTTCTTCAAGGTCTCCCAGGATGTCTAGTTTCTTTGCAACGTCTCCACAGCCATCTGTTCCTTAATTAATCTATCATTTCTCCTGTATCAACAAGCATGGTTCAAAATAACCAGCTTTCAAAGACCTTGGCAAAGAGTGTATCAACAAAGTGTAAAATTGTGAGCGGAATATAGGTATAGAGTGAATGCAGTGTCTTATTTTTGCAGGGTAGGGGAAACAAAGACATAGGCTTGTATTCACTGGAGTTTTGAAGGACGAGGGGGGATCTTATAGAAACATCTAAAATTATAAAAGGACTGGACAAGCTAGATGCAGGAAAAATGTTCCAGAACCAGGGGCCACAGTCTTAGAATAAAGGGGAGGCCATTTAAGACTGAGGTGAGAAAAAACGTTTTCACCCAGAGAGTTGTGAATTTGTGGAATTCCCTGCCACAGAGGGCAGTGGAGGCCAAGTCACTGGATGGATTTAAGAGAGAGTTAGATAGAGCACTAGGGGCTAGTGGATATGGGGAGAAGGCAGGAACAGGTTATTGATTGGGGACGATCAGCCATGATTGCAATGATCGCTGGCTCGAAGGATCGAATGGCCTCCTCCTGCACCTATTTTCTATCTTTCTATGTATCTATATTAGACAATAGGTGCAGGAGTAGGCCATTTGGCCCTTCAAGCCCGCACCGCCATTCAATGTGATCATGGCTGATCATCCCCAATCAGTACCCCGTTCCTGCCTTCTCCCCATATCCCCTTGATTCCGCTAGCCCTAAGAGCTCTATCTGACTTCCTTTTGAAAGCATCCAGTGAATCGGCCTCCACCGCCCTCTGAGGCAAAGAATTCCACAGATTCACAACTCTCTGGGTGAAAAGGTTTTACCTCATCTTAGTTTGAAATGGCCTACCCCTTATTCTTAAACTGAGACCCCTTGTTCTGGACTCCCCCAACATCAGGAACATGTTTCCTGCATCTCGCATATCCAATCGCTTAATAATTTTATATGTTTCTATAAGATAACCTAAATTCCAGTGAATACAAGCTCAGCCGCTCCATTCTCTCAGCATATGACAGTCCCGCCATCCCGGGAATTAACCCAGTGAACCTACGCTGCACTCCCTCAATAGCAAGAATGTCCTTCCTCAAACTAGGGAATCAAAAACTGGAAGGTGTTTAAGAAGGAACTCTTCCTTGACTACAGTATAATAACTGGGAAAAAATTAATATTACAATTTTGGAAAGGTCCTATAACCCCCACAATTAAAATGTGGATTGTGGAAATGTCGGAGACCATACATCTAGAAAGAATTAGACTTGTCTTAATGGACAAACAAGAACTTTTTGTTAAAATATGGGCTCCATTCATTAACTATTTGAAGGGATAGATGGGCCCAGCACGAAAACCCAACTGAAGCTTGAACTCAGGATTAGATGTAAAATCATATTTCATAACCTACGAACTTATCTCCAATGACGTATTATAAGTAACTCATTCCACTTTTTTTTTTTGATATTTGTAATGCTTTTTTCTTTCTACCTCTCTTTTTCTATCTATATATTTTTTTTTAAACCACTAGAAGCAGAATTAATCGACAATTGACAATTTTAATAATGTATCATTGATGTATATGAAAAGTTTTTTTTTCTATTATAATATGTTACTATACTTTATAATATGTTTGCTTCTAATAAAAATATTAAACAAAACAACAAAAAAAGAAGGAACTGCAGATGCTGGAAAATCCCAGGTACACAAAAATGCTGGAGAAACTATTTTTGTGTACCAAAAACTGGAAGGCACAGGTTTAAGGTGAGAGGAGAAAGATTGAACGATTTCTCATAGATACACGGCAAGTGGATAAATATACACAGAAGCTGTTTGAGTTTCTATCTTGCACAGAACAAAATACAGAGAAGATTTACGAGGATGTTGCCAGGACTTGAGGGAGAGGTTGGCAGGGTAGGACTTTATTCCATGGAGTGCAGGAGGCTGAGGAATGATCTTATAGAAGTGTATAAAATCTTGAGGTGAATAGATCAGGTAGATAAAAGTAAAGTAAAGTGTCCTTTATTGTCATTCAGACTTTTCATTCTAAACGAAATTCCGTGCCTTGCAGTCATAACATAGAATAAAATAACAAAACCCACAATAAACACAGATTTAACATCCACCACAGTGAGTCTACCAGGTCCTCCTCACTGTGATGGAAGGCAAAAGTCTTAAAGTCCTTGTCCTCCCTCTGCGTTGAGGCGATCCAGGCTTCCGATGTTGTGACCCCGCCGGGTGATGGCAAGTAAGTCCGTCCCGTGGCTGAATCCGAGCTCCGCGAATGGGCCGGTTCAAACTCCGGGGTGGCCGAAGCTGCTGACCATCCCCAATCAGTACCCCGTTCCTGCCTTCTCCCCATATCCCCTGACTCCACTATTTTTAAGAGCCCTATCTAGCTCTCTCTTGAAAGCATCCAGAGAACCGGCCTCCACCGCCCTCTGAGGCAGAGAATTCCACAGACTCACCACTCTATTAGAGAAAAAGTGTTTCCTCGTCTCCATTCTAAATGGCTTACTCCTTATTCTTAAACTGTGGCCCCTGGTTCTGGACTCCCTCAACATCGGGAACATGTTTCCTGCCTCTAGCGTGTCCAAGCCCTTAACAATCTTATATGTTTCAATGAGATCCCCTCTCATCCTTCTAAACTCTAGAGTATACAAGCCCAGCTGCTCCATTCTCTCAGCATATGGCAGTCCCGCCATCCCGGGAATTAACCTTGTAAACCTACGCTGCACTCCCTCAATAGCAAGAATGTCCTTGCTCAAATTAGGGGACCAAAACTGCACACAATACTCCAGGTGTGGTCTCACTAGGGCTCTGTACAACTGCAGAAGGACCTCTTTGCTCCTATATTCGATTCCTCTTGTTATAAAGGCCAACATGCCATTCGCTTTTGTTCACTGCCTGCTGTACCTGCATGCTTACTTTCATAGACTGATGTACAAGGACCCCCAGATCCCGTTGTACTTCCCCTTTTCCCCTGCACTGATGTAAAGCTGATGTTTGGTCAACGAGCGTTGTTTTGAAATGTGCTATAGAAATAAAATTGGCTTGACTTGACTTGGCTTGAGGAATGGTTTAGAACTTTAGAGGGATATGGGCCAGATGCAGGCAAATGGGAATAGCTGAGATGAGGCATGTTAATCAGCATGGACAAGCTGCATCTTGTTCAGCCCATGGCCGTACTGAATGACTCGGACCCTAATTAACTAGGAGCTAGTTGTTTTTCACTTGCCGTTCTGCAGCCCTAATGATTTCTCAAAGGCGCACGGCGGGCAGACGCTGTTAAATCTCTCTGCCTGGTGCAGCATTAACATCATGTGCTTGGATCATTGGGAAACCCTGTTGCAGGCAGGGATTAGGTAACCTTGATGAATCGCCTAACATCGTCTTAGACTCACTCAGCATCACCCCAGTCCCCGAGTACATTGCACTCCAAGCTCATCACCATAAATATAAACGGAAAGAAGATTGATAAATTAGCAACATTACTTTCTCTCCGCCCTCGACATGGTCTCAACAAGCTGCCTGCTGCTAAGGGGAAAAGAAAAAATCTACATATCAGCTCCGAGCTCTATCAGCAAAATCCACAGAGCTCAGAGAAAAAAAAAATACACGTAATTCCCCGCACTGCCACATTTCTTCATATTGTATGTTCAAAAACATTTTTCATTTAAATTAAAATTCAATACAAAGTGCCAAACAATGATGATAAAAATTGCGTACAAATGTTCAAAGACAGAGGCACAGCGGTAGAGTTGCTGCCTTACAGTGCCAGAGACCTGGATTTGATCCTGACTACGGTTGCTTGCCTGTCCGGAGTTTGTACCATCTCCCTGCGATGGCGTGGGTTTTCTCTGGGTGCTGTGGTTTCCTCCCGCATTTCAAGGATGTGCAGGTTTGTCGGTTGATTCGATAAATTGTCCCTCGTGTGTACGATGGAACAAGTGTACGGGGATCGCTGGTCAGCGCGGACTCAGTGGGTTGAAGGGTCTGTTTCCATGCTGAATCACTAAACTAAACTAGGCAGCATTATTTACCGTACCATTATTTCGCATCAACTTGCCAGCTAAAACTCGGCTGGCACAGATTCAGCGGGCCGAATGGCCTTGTTTTTGTGCTGCCATGTTCTACAACTCAAAGATGCCTTCTGTTAAAAGTATTGCTCACAAATCTGGTTTGCTGAGCAGGCCGAATAAATTACTGATCAAATACATAGATATATAGACAATAGGTGCAGGAGTAGGTCTTTCAGCCCTTTGAGCCAGCACCACCATTCAATGTGATCATGGCTGATCATCCACAATCAGTGCCCCATTCCTGCCTTCTCCCCATATCACTTGAATTCACTAGCCCTCAGAGCTCTATCTAACTCTCTTTTGAATGCATCTGGTGAATCGGCCTCCACTGCCTTCTGAGGCAGAGAATTCCACAGACTCACAACTCTCTGGGTGTAAAAGCTTTTCCTCATCTCAGTTCTAAATGGCCTACACCTTATTTCTAAACTGTGGCCCCTGGATCTGGACTCCCCCAACGTCGGGAACATGTTTCCTGCATCTAGTGTGTCCAATCTCTTAATAATTTTCTATGTTTCTATAATACGATTCTATTTGACAATGTCAAATGTTCTTCCTTGAGCTATGAAGGCTGAATGTTGCTGAATTTAGCTATTTCATATGTGATATATTTCATATAGTGCATGGAAAAAGGCCCTTCGGCCCATCTTGCCCATGCCGACAACTTGCCCCAAGCACATTAGTCCCACCTGGCTGAATTTGGCCCATATCCTTCTAAACCTTCCTATCCATGTACTTGGCCAAATGTCCTTTAAATAATGTTATAGTTTCTGCCTTAACTACTTCCTCTGGCTGCTCATTCCATACAGTATATGCCCTCTGTGTGAAAAAGTTGCCCCTCGGATTCCGATTAAATCTTTCCCCTCTCACCTTAAACCTAAGTCCTCTGGTTCTTGATTCCCCTCCTCCGGGTAATAGACTCTCTGCATTTACCCTATCTTTTCCCCTCATGATCTTCTACTCCTTTATAACATCACCCCACATCTTCCTGCGCTCCAAGGAATAGTCCTGGCCGGCCCAATCTCTCCCCGTAGTTCAGGGCCTCCAGTCCTGGCCACATCCTCTATGGCTGATATATGTTCGGAACATCGAATAGCACAGGAACAGGAACAGGCTCTTCAGCCCACAATGTTCACACCAAACATGATGCCAGGTTGAACTCATCTCCTCTGACCCGCACATGATCCATATCCTTCCCTTTCCTGCATATCCATGTGCCCATCTAAAAGCCTGTTAAATGCCACTAACGCACGAGCAGCGGCCGAGTGCCCCGAGCAGCAGCGCCCAGAGCAGCGGCCGGGCCCTCCGAGCAGCGGCAGAGTTCCGGCTGTACCGCATCCTGCGCAAAGCCGCCGGCACGGCCGCTCACCTTCTGTGAACACGTTTAAGAAAGAACTGCATATGCTGGTGGAAAAATCGAAGGTAGGCAAAAATGCTGGAGAAACTCAGCGGGTGAGACATGGAAAGATTGCATGAGGCTGCCTCACCCGCTGAGTTTCTCCAGCATTTTTGTCCACCTTCTGTGAGCACGTGATTTGATACCTGCCATCCGGGGCGGGATCCACGTGCACGCGCGATAGATGTGGCCCGCCATCCGCTCACTGACATGCGCCCCGGACCATATGCAGGACAAGGTTACCGACCCCTGCTCTATCGTATCTACCTACAACAGCACCCAGACACCAATGAAGTTGTGTTTCAACACATTATCCTGAGTTGTTGAGCAACAATGTAACAGAGGTAGAGAGGCTGGCTTATAGCATCAGAGATCCTGACTATGGGTACTATCTGTATGGAGTTTGTACCTTCTCCCTGTGACTGTGTGGGATTTTCTCCGGGTGGCTCTGATTTTCTCCCACACTCCAAAGTAGGTGTGAAGGTTAATTGGCTTCAGTAAATTGTCCCTCGGGTTTACTGGGATAACTAGTACACAAGTGTACTATCAGATAACACCATACATAAACACAATCAAGCCAAACTCAGGAACAATGGGTAGAGCAAAGGGGTAGATACAGCGTGCAGAATATAGTTCTCAGCATTGCAGCGCACCAGTCCCAGAGACAACGTCCAATGTCCGCAATGGAGTAGAGGTGAATTGGACAGTGCCCTAGCTTATGGAAGGACCGTTCAGAAGCCTGAGGGGAAGTTTCGGCGACTTGCCGGCACCCGTCATAGCCGCAGCAGGTCTCCGAAACAAGGTACGACTCTTTGGGCGACTACTCACGACCATACAGGCTTCACCCCCGCGACATGTCGCCGGGCGTCGCCTGTATGGTCGTGAGTCATCTCCTCAGTCGCCCAAAGAGTCGTAGCGTCTTTCTGGATGCCGCTGAATTTTCAACATGTTGAAAATTTTCGGCAACCTATGACGGGTGCCGGCAGTCGTCGAAAAAGTCGTGCAAGTGGGACAGGCCCATAAAACATTCTAACCCCTCAACCAAGCCATCATTCAACTAATCAGATCTCTCTCTTGTCAAATTGTGTCTCATCACGCCTAAAGTAAAGTGCCTTGCTTACCTCCCTTACTATTCTAATACTTGTAATCATATGCAAATATATGCTAATGACAGAGCTGTTCAGTTGATTCATGTAAGATCTTGACAGGATGGAAGATGCAAAGATGTTCTTTCTAAAACGAGAGATCACGGTGTGAAACCAAGAGGTCATCTTTCTGAGACATCGATGATGCAGAATTTTCTTTTATAGTTCCTTTAGTTTGGAGGTACAGCGCGGAAATAGGCCCACACTCCAAAGACGTACAGGTTTGTAGGTTAATTGGCTTGGTAAATGTAAAAATTGTCCCTAGTGGGTGTTGATGTGCGGGGATCGCTGGTCGGCGCGGACCCGGTGGGCCGAAGGGCCTGTTTCCGCGCCATATCTCTGAACTAAATTAAACTAAAATTCCAAATCCCAACCCACACTCATTTTTAATTTGATCATAAAAATCTATGACCCCAGTGTGATGCAGAGGGCCACTCTCCTCTGAGCAAGGTCTCCAATATGAGGGAGAGTGGTGGGTATAAATAGAATGAGCTGCCCGAGGAGGTCGTTCTCGACTACCTGTCCTGGACCCAGCACATTGATGCAATCATAAAGAAAGGTCATCAATGCCTCTACTTCCTTAAGGGCCTGTCCCACTTTCCCGAGTTATTCACGAATTCTCCTGAGTTATTCACGAATTCTCCCGTGTTTTCAAACTCCCAGAACGTTCGTAGGAGTCCGTGGATATATTGTAGTGGCTCGTTATGCCAGCCGTAGGTACTCGGGGCAGGTAAGTCGAGACGTTTTTTCCAGTCTCATGAAAAAAATGTCCACGAGTTAAAAAAATAGCCCCGAGTACCTACGGCTGGCATAACGAGCCGCTACGATATATCCACGGACTCCTACGGACTCGCTACGAACATTCTGCGAGGTTGAAAACTCGGGAGAATTTGTGAATAACTCAGGAGAATTTGTGAATAACTCGGGAAAGTGGGACAGGCCCTTTAGATTTCGATATGTGAACGGATACTCTCCTGAACATCTACAGGTGTAGAGGGTGTACTGACTGGTTGAATCACGGCCTGGTTCAGCAACTCAAACACCCAGATATGAAGGAGACTGCAAAAACTGAACACAGCCCAGTCCAGGGATATGGGCCAGAAGCGGGCAAATGGGGCTAGCTTAGAAGGGGCGTCTTGCTCGGCATGGATGATTTGGGCCAAAGGGTGGGTTTCCGTGTAGTTTGACTCCATCTTTGAGTTGAGGGGGTGTTAAGTTCAGGCCAAGTCCTTTGCCGAGTGCAAGCAGGATGCCCACAGGGCTAGTTCCATCAGCGAAGACATCCTCCTTGGAGCCGAGGAGATTGAGAGGGAATTTTAAAAGCACGAGGGGTTTGGATTGGGTCAACAGAGAGAAGTGGCACCCATTCACAGTGGTTCAAGGGCAGGGGGGATACAGGTTTAAGGGGCAAGCGATACAGAGGGGATTTGTTGATCAGGTAGGAATTCCTGACACAGGAGGCTATTTGGCAAGGTAACGGCAATCTCAAACTTGTCAAACGTCCAACTTTCCGTTGCCATTTCTACACGGGTGGGTGGGTGGGTGGGAGTGATCTTACGTAGACACGAAAAAACGAAAAAAAACGGATCCTCTAGTCATTATTTCCATTATTGGTTCTGAATCTTCTGAATCTTCTGAATTTGTAGTCGGCAGGACAGTACTCTGCATATCGCCAACTTGGATGTGTTGTGCATCCTAACGTGCTGTTAGTGCCCCCTTAAAACTATCTAGTGAAGGGGATTTGACTATATTGTTGTCTAGTTTATTCCATTCCCTTCAGGTTCTTACAAAGAATGAGTTCTTATAAATATCTGTCCTGGCGAATGGGCTTTCTATTTGCATATCATTTCTCTTCCTTGTTCTCCTTTCTCTTGAGTACGTTATGTATCTATCTGCAGTTATGCCCCACGATCCCCTTTTGAATCTTGTACAACATGGCTAGTCTGTTCCTTGCCCTTGGTGTTTCCAGCGTTTCCCACTCCAGGTCGAACAACATCTGGGTGACACTGCTACCTCTATCGTCG
>CM075977.1:393904369-393941475 GCA_038087875.1 Malacoraja senta
GATCCTCTTTATTTCTTATACAAAATTATAGCTTTCAGTTTCTTACTATCTGGTAAGAACTAATTTCTCTCCAAATCCCGTGGCTGGTCTGACCTGCACAGTCCCTCTCCCCTATAATATATGTCACGCCCATTTACCAATCAAATGCCCACTCTCAAGTGTTCAAAATAATACTGCTCGAATTATCTGAACAAAACAATATAATAATATATATTATTATACATGCACACAACTTGTGTCCGCTTAGTTTTTGAATGGACTCCTGCGAGTCCCCGCTACAATGGGCTTGTATACTCTGGAGTTTAGAAGGATGAGAGGGGATCTTATTGAAACATTACGATTATTAAGGGTTTGGACGCGCTAGAGGCAGGAAACATGTTCCCGATGTTGGCGGAGTCCAGAACCAGGGGCCACAGTTTATAATAAGGGGTAGCCATTGGAACGGAGACGAGGAAACACTTTTTCACACAGAGAGTGGTGAGTCTGTGGAATTCTCTGCCTCAGAGGGCGGTGGAGGCACGAAGGGATGCTTCAAGAGAGAACTAGATGGGGCTCTTAAAGATAGCGGAGTCAGGGGATATGGGGAGAAGGCAGGAACGGGGTACTGATTGTGGATGATCAGCCATGATCACATTGAATGGCGGTGCTGGCACGAAGGGCCGAATGGCCTACTCCTGCACCTGTTGTCAATTGTCTAATGTCTAATGTGCTAACAGTAATTAGCCTAAGAATGAATGGCTCCTACAATGTTCATGACCGCTGGTAAAGCACTAACCAGCCCAACCCCACCATCCATTACTTCACCCACAGCCCTCTAGATTACGATCCCGCAAGATGACGTCGCCTGTGTCTGTGTGGAGTTTGCATGTGTTCTCAACCATGGGTGCTCCGGTTCCTCCCTCATCCCAGAAAGAATACCAAAAAACTGGATGGGGCTTTGGCATCAAGGTGCAGGGCGAGTTTTAGTGGGTGCCTGGAGCGGGCTGCCAAGGGTGGTGATGGAGGCAGATAGGGATTTAAGAGGCACATAGGTATGTAGGGAATGGAGGGATATGGATCACGTGCAGACAGAGGGAGATTAGTTTTACTTGCATTATGTTCAGCATGATAATGTGGGCCGAAGGCCTGCTCCTGTGCTGTACTGCTTTAGTGTTAGAGTTTTAGAGAGGCCCTTCAGCCCAGCGAGTCCACACTGACCCATTTACACTAATTCTATGCCAATTAACCTGCAAACCTGGGCGGTGGAAGGAGGCATCTTCAGGAAACCTACACAGTCACACAGGGAGGCTGTGCAAACTCCACACAGACAGCGCCTAAGGTCAGGGTTAATCTGGGTCTCTGGTGCCGCTCTGTGCCTGCCACAGTGGAAGAATCTGGAGGGAGTTTAATGAAAATGTAGGGGCGAATTTAAAAAACGAATCAGTGAAGGATGAGTGTAAATGGGTGACTGGAGGCCAGTACGGGCTGGTTGGGGCCGAAGGGCCTGTTTCTTTGCTGTAGGACTCTAACCTAATACCAATTGTTATTTGATCTTCGACCCTGTCTTTGCCCTCGCTGTCGGAGGAACAATGCATCTCCTTGTTTAATCTAACCCCCCTATCAAATATATTCACACAGAGGACATTCAAGGGGAAATAAAGCAGGATTGTCAAGAGGAACAGGACAGACATTTGAGCGGAAAAAGCAGTGAATGAGACTGACATGGATAGAGTAGACAGCGTGAACCTTTTTCCCAGGATGGGAATGTCAAAGACTACAGACCCGAAAAAGTCACCTGCCCATGTTTTCCAGGGATGCTGCCTGACCCGCTGAGTTTACTCCGGCACTTTGTGTTTTTCTTTGGTAAAGCAGAATCTGCAGTTCCTTCGCATTCCACATAAGCAAAATATACTCGTTTTTACTGAAGACAGACACAAAAAGCTGGAGTAACTCAGCGGGACAGGCAGCATGTCTGGAGAGAAGGAACGGGTGATGTTTCGGGTCGAGACTCTTCTTCTTTATAGACAATAGACAATAGACAATAGGTGCAGGGAGTAGGCCATTCGGCCCTTCGAGCCAGCACCGCCATTCACTGTGATCATGGCTGATCATCCACAATCAGTACCCCATTCTGCCAACTCGCCATATCCCCTGACTCTGCTATTTTTAAGAGCCCTATCTAGCTCACTCTTGAAAGCATCCAGAGAATTGGCCTCCACCGCCTTCTCTGGATGCTCACAGGTTCACAACCCTCAAGTCTGTGGAATTCTCTGCCTCAAAGGGCAGTGGAGGCAGGTTCTCTGGATGCTTTCAAGAGAGAGCTAGACAGGGCACTTAAAATAGCGGAGTCAGGGGACATGGGGAGAAGGCAGGAACGGGGTACTGATTGGGGATGATCAGCCATGATCACATTGAATGGCGGTGCTGGCTCGAAGGGACAAATGGCCTGCTCCTGCCACCTATTCTCTATTGTCTATTGTCTATTGTCTCGGTGTGAAAAAGTGTTTCCTCATCTCAGTTCTAAATGGTTTACCCCTTATTCTTAAACTGTGGTCCCTGGTTCTGGACTCCCCCAACATCGGGAACATGTTTCCTGCCTCCAGTGAGTCCAATCCCTTAATAATCTTATATGTTTCAATAAGATATCCTCTCATCCTTCTAAATTCCACAGTTTCCTACACACACTAGTTTATATCTTTAGGGTTGCCATTCTGCGAGCCGTGGCACATTTGATTTAGCATTTAAGGGGTTAAAATTACCTTGCAGCTGAATGCCGAGTTATGTATTCTTCATTGGAAATTCTGAAGTGAGAAACAAAGATGCATAAGATAAAATTGTTCCAGGAGATAAAACACTGGCTTCTCTTGCAATTGCAGATGAATCTCCCTCTCTTGAATCTCAATAGGATGTCAAAGGGCCCCCGCATGCTTTGAAAAATAAGAAGAGCAGGAGGATGCTGCTCCCATTAAATTGCCAGGCAACCCTGCATCTTTTCCCTAATGGAGTCAAGAATAACACAGAAACCGATTAATGTGAGATTTTAACCTCCCCATTATTCATTTGGCCAATTCCACAATGCACAAAGAACGTGGTCTGGAAAGTACTCCTTCATCCATAATAGCGGATAAATGTTATCTTTAACAAACTTTATTTATCCTGCAGAGCCTTGCTTAAAAAGGGTGAACATTATGGACAGACAATAGACAATAGGTGGCAGGAGTAGGCCATTCGGCCATTCGAGCCAGCACCGGCATTCAATGTGATCATGGCTGATCATCCCCAATCAGTACCCCGTTCCTGCCTTCTCCCCATATCCCCTGACTCCGCTATCTTTAAGAGCCCTGTCTAGCTCTCTCTTGAAAGTATCCAGGGAACCGGCCTCCACCGCCCTCTGAGGCAGAGAATTCCACAGACTCACCACTCTCTGTGAGAAAAAGTGTTTGCTCATCTCCGTTCTAAATGGCTTACCCCTTATTCTGAAACTGTGGCCCCTGGTTCTGGACTCCCCCAACATCGGGAACATGTTTCCTGCCTCTAGCGTGTCCAAACCTATAATAATCTTATATGTTTCAATAAGATACCCTCTCATCCTTCTAAACTCCAGAGTGTACAAGCCCAGCCGCTCCATTCTCTCAGCACATGACAGTCCCGCCATCCGGGAATTAACCTGGTGAACCTACGCTGCACTCCGTCAGATGATAGTAGATAGACACAAAATTAGAGCGAGTGTAAGGAGCAATATTAGCGTTCTTATGTAGGGACCTTGGATAAGATGACGTCAAGGCAAGGAGGCTGCGGGGTGATCTTATAGAGTTGGATAAAATCATGAGGGGAATAGATAGGGTGAATGCACAGAGTCGTTCACCCAGGGTAGGGGGAATCAAGGTGAGGACATATGTTTAACGTGACAAGGACAAGATTTAATACATATCGAGGGGCAACTTTTTTTACTCAGAGGGCAGTGGCATATGGAACGAGCTGCCGGAGGAGGTAGTTGAGGCAGGTACTGTAAACAGCGTTTAAAAGGCACTTGGACAGGTACATGGATTGGAAAGGTTTAGAGGGATGTGGTCCAAAGTGGGCAAATGGAATTAGGTAGATGGGGCATCTTGTTCAGCATGGACATGTTAGGCCAAAGGGCCTGTTTTGTGCCCTATGACTCGAGTACACCGACTTCAGCTTACATGACTGAAATACTATCATCAATGTGTGGGAAAGAAGTGCAGATGCTGGTTTAAATCGAAGATAGACACAAATAGACTGTCTGTACGGAGTTTATACGTTCTCCCCGTGACCTGCGTGGGTTTCTGCGGGTGCTCCAGTTTCCCCCACACTCCAAAGACGTACAGGTATGTAGGTTAATTGGCTCCGGTAAATGTAAGAATTGTCCCTAGTGGTGTAGGATGATGTTAATATGCGGGGATGGCTGGTCCGCACGGACCGGGTGGGCCAATGGGCCTGCTTCCGCACTGTATCTCTAAACTAATAAATCTAAAAAACAAAATGCTGAGTAACTCAGCGGGACAGGCTTAGGTTTTTTCGGCGACCTGCTACGACTACGACAGTCGCGACAGTTGCCGAAAAATTCCTAAGTGGGACAGGCCCATTAGCTGTCTGAAGAAGGGTCTTGACCCGAAACGTCACCCATTCCTTCTCTTCAGAGATGCTGCCTGTCCCGCTGAGCTACTCCAGCATTTTGCGTCTGTCTACTATCGTCGATGTTCAGATACGTAACCTTAGTCATCATTAAGGTACCACGATTGTGGTCGATAATAAAGTGCAGATGATTGCGAACAGTTTAAAGGTATTGTGAATGTAGTCGATATCAATGGTATTGATCACTAATAACCAATATTAAGTTTCTAGTCTTTGCAAGCAAGTTATGTTTGCCCATAATCAGAGTCAATATTATTGTTCGGCGGTGGCGACATCACCACGGAGGTCGCTGGACTGGAGGGCGGCATCTTCGGCCTGGATCGATCGCCTCAGCGCAGAGGGAGAACAAGGAGGGAAGAGACGGTGACTAAGACTTTTGCCTCCATCACAGTGAGGGTGTGCTTGGTGAACTCACTGTGGTGGATGTTTAATTTTGTGTTTATTGTATGTTTTGTTATTATTGGTTCTGTGTATGACTGCAGGCATCACAATTTCGTTCAGACCGAAAGGTCTGAATGACAATAAAGGAAACTTGACTTGATTACTTGATTGTTCTGATGGCCGTGGTTAGTATTATCTCTGATGACTATGACTAACTTTAAATTACTCTTACCTGCAGTCAACATCATGTTAATGGTGAATATATTAAACATGTTAATGTATTCAATATGAAGATACTAATCATTAAGGTTGCAGTAATGTTCAGTTAGCACATCCGTGGGCAATATTGTGTTACCTGCAAACATTTTCCACGTTCGGGTACCATTAATAATACTGTGTGAATATTCATAGACACTGTATGAATATTAAGATACCAGTTACAGCAGCCAATATTAAGTTACTGGTATTTACAGTCAATATCAGGTAAATGGTGATAGTCGTTTTGACATCGGGAGAAGAATGGAAAACAGGGGAGAGACAATGACTTTGCCTTCCATCACAGTAGGAGGAGATTCACTCCTCCTCACTGGCGGGACTGGTGGGACTGTCATATGCTGAGAGAATGGAGCAGCTGGGCTTGTACACTCTGGAGTTTAGAAGGATGAGAAGGGATCTCATTGAAACATATAAGATTGTTAATGGCTTGGACACAATAGAGGCAGGAAACATGTTCCCGATGTTGGGGGAGTCCAGAACCAGGGCCACAGTTTAGGAATAAGTAGTAAGCCATTTAGAACGGAGGAAACACTTTTTCTCACAGAGAGTGGTGAGTCTGTGGAATTCTCTGCCTCAGGGGGCGGTGGAGGCAGGTTCTCTGGAGGCTTTCAAGAGAGAGCTAAATAGGGCTCTTAAAACTAGCGGAGTCAGGGGATATGGGGAGAAGGCAGGAACAGGGTACTGATTGAGGATGATCAGCCATGATCACATTGAATGGCGGTGCTGGCTCGAAGGGCCAAATGGCCTACTCCTGCACCTATTGTCTGTTGTCTATTGTGATGGATGTTTGTGTAAAATTGTGTTGGTTGGGTGTCTTGGTTCTTTTTCTTGTTGTATGACTGCAGAAACAAATTTCGTTTGAACCATTTAATGTTCAAATGACAATAAACGGTATTGTATTGTGTATAATATTCAACATTAGTTTCGTTTATGATTGTCCACGTGCACCGAGGCACAGTAATAACTTGCTGATTGCGTGCGATCCAGTTAAATAAAAGACTACACATGAATACTGTGCAAGACAGTCACAGTGCACAGATGAAGAATAAACGCTAGCACGTGTAGTGCAAAGATATGACATTGATGTCCGACAAAGTTCAACTAAAGAGAGTGCAAAGGTCTCCAATGAGCTAGAGGGTAGTCAGGACCACATTCTAGCTGATGAGTGGACCGTTCAGTTGATAACAGCTGGGAAGAAACTGTCCCTGAATCTGAAGTTATGTGTTTTCATCTTCTGTGCCTCCTGCCAGATGGGAGAGGGAAGAAGTGGGTGGCTGAGGTGAGACCTTGATTATGCTGGCAGCCTTGCTGAGGCACCATGAAGTGTACATGGAGTCAATGGAACGGAGGAAACATAGAAACATAGAAAACAGATGCAGGAGGAGGCCATTTGGCCCTTCGAGCCTGCGCCGCCATTCATTGTGATCGTGGCTGATCGTCCCCAATCAGTAACCCGTGCCCTGCCTTCTCCCCTTGATTCCTCTAGTCCCTAGAGCTCTATCTAACTCTCTTTTAAATTCATCAAGTGAATTAGCCTCCACTGCCCACTGTGGCGGAGAAATTCCACAAATTCACAATCTCTGGGTGAAAATGTTTTTTTTCTCATCTCAGTTTTAAATGACCTCCCCTTTATTCTAAGACTGTGGCCCCTGGTTCTGGACTCCCCAACACTGGGAACATTTTCCTGCATCTAACTTGTCCAGTCCTATTATAATTTAATATGTTTCTATAAGATTCCCTCTCATCCTAATTCCAGTGAATTGAAGTATTATGATACTCATCATAATGGATAATATTAAGTGACTGGTAACACAAAAACAGACCTGTCAGCCTATCTCTTCTCTGCTGACGAAGATTCCCCTTATATAAGCCAGTCCCCATTACCCCACCTTTGGCTCATATCTCTCCAAACCTTGTCTGACCACATCATTTGATGCTACAAAGATTGACCACTGTCGATATTAAGGTATTGGTGACCCAAAGGTCAGTATTAAGGAACTGGTCACTAAAACTAATATTGTCACTGATATTTGCAATCATTATTAAGAAACGGTCATCAAAGTCAATGTTGTGTTATTAGTATCTGCGTCAGTATAATTCTACTACGGGGGTGTAATCGCTGTTAAGATACTGGTGACCCTAGGACCATATTAAGGCACTGGTCACAAAAAACAGTAGCAGGTCACTGCTATTTGCAGTCAATATTATGTTATTTGTGACCATCTCCAACATTAAGGTAAGGTGACTGTAGTTAATCTAAAGCTGGTGTCACTATGGTCAATTTTAATTTACTGATACAATAGACAATAGACGCAGGAGTAGGCCATTTGGCCCTTCGAGCCAGCACCGCCATTCACTGTGATCATGGCTGATCATCCCCAGTCAGTACCCCATTCCTGCCTTCTCTCCATATCCCTTAACTCCGCTATCTTTAAGAGCTCTATCTAACTTTCCCTTGAACCTGCCTCCACCGCTCTCTGAGGCAAAGAATTCCACAGACTCACCACTCTCTGAGAGAAAAAGTTTTCCTCGTCTCCGTTCTAACGACGAGTGGTGGCGCCATCAAGTGTGGCAGCCTCGCCTGCAGCTATTCGTCTTTTCATCTTTTTTTATTTTTAGTCTGTCAAAAAGTTCTGTTTTGGAGGTCTTTTAGTTTTTTTTAATGTGGGGGGGGGTCAGGGGGGGAAGGGGGAAACTGTTTTTCTCTGTCACTACCTGGTTGAGGATGTGTCTTTCCTCCGTGCCGCATCTTCGCCCCCTCCTCGCGGCCTACCATCTGGATTGGCGTGGCCATTCCTGCCGGAGACCGTGCAGAGCTTCAGCTACAGCAGCGGCGCAGCACTGAAGTACCATCGCGGAGCGGGCGATGCCTTACTGGGGATCGCCGTGTTGGAGCTCCGGAGTGCTGGGCCTGCCGACTTTAACACCGTGGAGCCGTGGTCTGCGGAGCTTCCAGCCACAGACGGCGCTGACTTTGACATCGCGGAGCCTGGGATCTTTCGCTGAGGATCGCCGTGTTGGAGCTCCACCCACACGGCCTGTGGACTTCGGGAGCCGTGGTCTCCGGTAGGAAGCAGCCGATTTGAAACTCCAAGTCTCTGAGAGTGTTCTCCGTTCCGACACCGGAGTTCCATCATCCGGCGAGAGGGCCTGAAACATCGGCGACTGCAGAGGCCTCAATAGGCCCCAACCACGGGTTAACATAGAGGCAGATGACTGAACTTTATTGCCTTCCCTCACAGTGGGAAACGTTGACTCTGCTGTGGGGGGGTGTTTTTATGTTTTATGTTAAATTCTATAGTGTTGTGTTTATCTTATTCGTGTGCTGCATGGTAACTCAAATTTCACTGCACCAATTGGAGTATGTGACAATCAATGTCCTTTGTCCTTTAAATGGCTTACCTCTTATTCTTGATCTATGGCCCCCTGGTTCTGGACTCCCCCAACATCAGGAACATGTTTCCTGCCTCTAGCATCTCCAAACCCTTAATAATGTAATATGTTTCAATAAGATATCCTCTCATCCTTCTAAATTCCAGAGTGTACAAGCCCAACCACTCCAATCTATCAACGTATGACAGTTCCGCCATCACCGGAAATAACCTGGTGAACCTACGCTGCACTCCCTCAATAGCAAGAATGTCCTTCCTCAAGTTTGGAGACCAAAACTGCAGACAATACTCCAGGTGTTTACCTGCTACAAATACTAAATTCTGCATTCAGTATCTTCCCATTTGCTCTATCTATTGTACTCGACTTTGTCTTGAGTGTAGCTCTGTCGGGCAAATCTGATCTGTGTGGACGGCACTTCATTGTACCTTGGCATACATGACTATAATAAACCTAAACCTTTGAATTACATGAAGGTTTTGCAAGTTAACTTCTGGTGATTTGTGAAAAGGATGCCCCAGTTCCCTCCTGCATGTTTTAATCTCCCTCTGCTTTCAAAATGTGGCCTATTTCTGCCAAAGTAAATGACCTCACATTTCTCCACACTATTTGAGTTTATTGTCACGTGTACCAAGTTGTAGCTTTTCACTGCACCTCGGTACATGCAAGAACCTAAGCCTAAGCCTATTACTGTTAATTACAGACAATATTCAGGTACAGATACGATATTAATGTTGGATCAACCATGGCAAATGATGAGTTACTCGTGACTGCAGTCAACAGAAATTTAAAAAATGTATTCCATCATGAGAGAACACAGAACAAAGAACAGTACAGCACAAGAACAGGCCCTTTGGCCCACATAGTCTGTGCCGAACACAATTCCAAAACCATCTCTTATCTACCTGAGCATAATCTATGATGTCTCCATTCCCTGCATATCCATATACCTATTCAAATGTCACTATCGTATTTGCCTCCACCACCAACCCTGGCAACGCGTTCCAAGCACCAGGCACCTGTGTAATAAAGTTGCTCCACATATCTTTTTTAAATGTTGTCCCTTTCACTTTCTCTAGTCTTTGGTTTTTCCACCCGGGATGGAGATCGTTGGTAAAGCAAAATTTTAATGTCCACATACAACTACTCTCTGATCCTGGCTTATTGGTCAATAAAGGACTTCAGAGAACAAGATTAGTTTTCAGAGCAATCTGATACCTTCATGGCCATTGGTACAGACTTCATTATTTATCGAATGCAGATTTGTTGGATTACTTGAATTCTTCGGCCCCCTTCGGTCATTGCTGACCATGGGTGTCTCCAGGGTGCTATTCCCTATATGGAGGACGCCAGTGCGTGACTTTGTTTAACGTGGGGAGACTGGTGCACAGACAGCCACCCCACAGTCCTTGACAGATCTGGGTCAGGATCCAGTGGCGTGGAGTCCATGACGACCGGAGACCCTTTTCTGCTGCAGCCTTCATCCGCCTTCACAGCTGTTGTGACGCTCCACTAAGGTCAGCCATCATCCTCCGCCTGTTCCACCGTTGAGGTCTTGGTTGGATTGCTCTTTGTCAGAGACCTCCCCCTCGACCTTACCACCATGGGTGGCCCTACCAGGAGCATAACTCCAGACGGCATCGCTCTCAGGATCTCAGGACCACACAAGCTTCTCCACCACAACAAGGTGACAATATATTCAAGGAGACTTGAAATAAGTTCTATATTGAAACTTGGTACTTCTCTGGGTCATCAGATATTAGATCGTACCTTGATAGTACCCTCAGATGTATTGAGGAATTGATATATATATCAATATACCAAGGCTCTCTGAAGGCAGTTGCATAGATAGATAAGAAAGAAAAGACATTGGACAGATATATGGGTAGAGGGCTAATGGCCAACTGCAGGTAAATGGGACCAGCTAATAGAGTCCATAAAAAGAGACAAAGTGCTGGAGTAACTCATTGGGCCAGGCTACATAACTGGAGAACATGGCTAGATGACGCTTTGGGTCGGGACCCTTCCACGGAATGAGTTCCTCCAGCACTTTGTGTTTTATTATGTAAACCAGCATCTGCAGTTCATTGTATCTAGCCCACAACTTGGTCAGTGTGGACGAGTTGGGCCGAGGGGCCTGTTTCCATGCTGAGAAAGCCGTATGACTCCATATAATGGTTAAGAAGACATCAGGGTACTTGCCCACATCAGAGGGGCAGAGAATATTAAGGGCCTGTCCCACTTAGGTGATTTTTTCGGCGACTGCCGGCGACTGCCATAGTCGTAATAGGTCGCCGAAAAAGCAGCGACTGGACCCCCCTTACGACAATGTCTGTGACAACCTACCGCCTAGTCGACGTCAAACTACGGCAAGCTACCGAGAACCGGACATCCACCTACAACCATACCTACGACCACACAGGCGACAATCTACGACAACCAAAGTCAACCTACGTCCACCCGCGACAAGCTGCGACAAGCAATGACCCTGTCTCCAATGGAATTCACCGAAGTCAGCACCCGGCGACAACCAACGTCACCTGGCGACAACCTGCGTCACCCAGGCGACAACCTACGACAGCACCTACGACAGGAGAAGACAAGCTACGTCAAGCCCACAGTCGGCGAAAAGCTTTGAACATTTCAAAATCCAGCAGCGACCAGAAAAAACGTTACGACTCTTTAGGCGACTTGAGGAGACGACTCACGGCCATACAGGCGTCACCCCGCGACCAGGTGGCGACAGCCTAGTCACCTGTAGTCACCGAAAAAATTGCCTAAGTGGGACAGGGGCTTAAGAACAGGGAAGATAATGAGAAATGTTCCCTCTTTGCAGAGAAACTAAAGGGAAGAAGGATGATGGTAAGAGTGGAATTAGGGGATATTTCAGGAAGGATGGTTGAAATCTGAAACACAGTACCCGAGAAGATGACAGAAGGATTACTCTCACAACATTTACAACCTATCTAGATATTCACCTGAACACTGCTGGTTGGGTTCTGAAGAGTGGGGCCAGTGTACCTCAACATCTTTCGGCCCGCATAACCATGGAGAACCATAACCATAGTTCCTGTCTCTGTGCTGAATCATGGTGGCGCAGCGGTAGAGTCGCTGCCTTACAGCGAATGCAGCGCTGGAGACCCGGGTTCGATCCCGACGACGGGTGCTGCCTGTACGGAGTTTGTACGTTCTCCCCGTGACCTGCGTGGGTTTTCTCCGAGATCTTCGGTTTCCTCCCGCACTCCGAAGACGTGCAGGTTTGTAGGTTAATTGGCTTGGTGTAAATGTCAAAATTGTCCCGAGTGGGTGTAGGATAGTGTTAATGTGCGGGGATCGCTGGTCGGCGCGGACCCGGTGGGCCGAAAGGGCATGTTTCCTCGCTGTATCGCTAAATTAAAGACTTGCATCTTAACCAGACAAAGTTTAAACAGGTTGAGTTTAATTATTCCAAGGCTGTGAAATGATTAAGGGATTCTGAACATTTAATTAGCCACAAGGGTGATGGGAAAATTGATGCGATGTATCTGATTTGCATTCATCTATCCATCCCATTTTCCTTGCCCCCTTTTCACTCAGTGCTCCTGCTCTGGACCTTGGCACTTCAGTCGTGTCAGTAAGAAATTAGTTAATTGTGGCAGTGAATGGGAAGAGACGATCTTTATGTTAACTCCATTATCCACCAAGACTTTGGGTATATTTAAAGCGGAGGTTGATAGTTTCTTGATTAGTGAAGGCATCGAAGGTTATGGGGAGAAAGGTTTGACGACAAGGGTGCACATTGGTCTGAGACGGTGAACATTAATAGCCCATTATCTGTTTATTTGCACTTTATCTGTTTTATTTATTCATGTGTGTACATATTTATACAATGGTATATGGACACACTGATCTGTTCTGTATGTATTTATGCCTACTATATTCTGCTGTGCTGAAGCAAAGCAAGAATTTCTTTGTCCTAGGTACACAAAAATGCTGGAGAAACTCAGCGGGTGCAGCAGCATCTATGGAGCGAAGGAAATAGGCAACGTTTCGGGCCGAAACCCTTTTTCAGACTGATAGGGGGTGGGGAGAAGAAAGGAAAAAAGGAAAAAGGCGGAGGAGGAGCCCGAGGGCTGGGGGAGGGGAGGAGACAACCAGATGGCTGATGAAGGGGAGGGGACAGCAAGGGCTAGCAGAATTGGGAGAATTCAATTTCATTGTCCTATCTGGGACACATGACAATAAACTCTCTTGAATCTTGACTTGGAGACTAAGACTTTGCCTCCATCACAGTGAGGGTGTGCTTGGTGAACTCACTGTGGTGGATGTTTAATTTGTGTTTATTGTATGTTTTGTTATTATTGGTTCTGTGTATGACTGCAGGCATCACAATTTCGTTCAGACCGAAAGGTCTGAATGACAATAAAGGAAACTTGACTTGGAGTACTGTGAGTAGTGTGGGCCCCGTATCTGGGGAAGGATGTGCTGGTGCTGGAGAGGGTCCAGGGCAGGCTTGAGAACGGTTCTAGGGATGGTTGGGTTAGCCTATGATGTCGGCTGCCTCAAAGACACACACACACCATCCTGGTCACACACTCATTTCACCATTGCCATCGGGAAGAAGGTACCAGGAGCCTGAAATCTGCAACTTCCAGGTTCAAGGGCCTGTCCCACTTTCACGAACTAATTCACGACCTCTGCTGAGTTTGCCCTTGACTCATACTCGCAGCATGGTCGTCACGAGGTCGTAGGAGGTCGTAGGTAGGTCGTAGCAGGCCGTGATGCTAGTCGTAGGTACTCGTGGCATCAAGTAGGTCGGGGCGTTTTTTCTAGCCTGATGAAAAATGTCCACGAGTAAATAAGGTCGTGAATTAGGTCGTGAAAGTGGGACAGGCCCTTTAGGAACAGCTTCACCCCTCTCAGCCAACAGGCTATTAAATACGACATCAAATAAACTCTGAACAATAATGGCCTATTATTATTATTGTACTTTATCTGTTTATTTATTGTGTATATATATGGTCTATGGTCTATAGACACACTGAACTTTTATCTCCTGTTCTGTATTATGTTTACACATTCTGTTGTGCTGCAGCAAGCAAGAATTTCATTGTCCTATCTGGGACACATGACAATAAAACTCTCTTGACTCTTGACTTGACTCTTGTACTCGCTGGAGTTTAGAAGGATGAGGGAGGGACCTCATTGAAACCTATCAAATAGTGAAAGGCTTGGATATAGTGGATGTGGAGAGGATGTTTCCACCAGTGGGAGAGTCTAGGACTAGAGGTCACAGCCTCAGAATCAAAGGGCGTTCCGTCAGGAAGGAGATGAGGAGGAACTTCTATCGTCAGAGGGTGGTGAATCTGTGGAATTCATTGCAGCAGAAATCAATGGTTATTTTTAAGGCAGAGATAGATGGATTCTTGATTAGTGCGGGTGTCAGAGGTTATGGGGAGAAGGCAGGATGGAGAGATAGATCAGCCATGATTGAATGGCGGAATAGACTTGATGGGCCGAATGGCCTACTTCTGGTCATATCACATGAACTTATGAGAATAGGGTAGAGGGAAAAATAGCTCAGCGGTGGAGCAGACCCGATGGGCCAAATGGCCTAAGTTTGCTCCTATGTCGGATAGTGAGTCTTTCACCTGTGATTTCATTGCAATTAGCGATGGCCAGTGCATACGGAATTCCCACTGAGACTCAGATCCTAACTTGAGAATATTCTGATATAGCCGATGCTTGGAATGATGGACTTCTGCTCTAATGAATCAGGAATTGCTCAGATTCACAGATACACTGCCTCATTTTTGTTGCAGCCAGACCTGCCCTGTGCACAAATCCAATTATTCCTTCAGCCTGCAAAGCTAATCCCATATCCCGAGGATGAAGAGCTACAGCTGGAATTATTCCCTGAGCTGCTTTCCTTTCCCAGAATCTCATCACTCCCTCTTCCCTGGTCATATTCACAGACTGGAAGTTTTGACTGAATTGAAATATACGGAGTTGGATTTATGTCCCTCAGCCCCACTGAGTCCATGCCGACCATCGATCACCTGTTCATGCGAGTTCAATGTTATCCCACTTTGCACCCACTCACGACACACTAGGGGCAATTTACAGAGGTCTATGAAGGGCCTGTCCCACTATTTGTAGGCGACTAGGCTACCGCCACATGGTCGCCAGGGTGTCGCCTGTATGGTCGTGAGTCGTCATATGCTGAGAGAATGGAGCGGCTGGGCTTGTATACTCTGGAATTTAGAAGGATGAGAGGGGATCTTATTGAAACATATAAGATTGTTAAGGGCTTGGACACACTAGAGGCAGGAAACATGTTCCCGATGTTGGGGGAGTCCAGAACCAGGGGCCACAGTTTAAGAATAAGGAGTAAGCCATTTAGAACGGAGACGAGGAAACAGTTTTTCTCACAGAGAGTGGCGAGTCTGTGGAATTCTCTGCCTCAGAGGGCAGTGGCGGCCGGTTCTCTGGATACTTTCAAGAGAGATCTAGATAGGGCTCTTAAAAATAGCGGCGTCAGGGGATATGGGGAGAAGGCAGGAACGGGATACTGATTGGGGATGATCAGCCATGATCTCATTGAATGGCGGTGCTGGCTCGAAGGGCCGAATGGCCTACTCCTGCACCTATTGTCTATTGTCTATTGTCTATTGTATGGAACGAGCTGCCGGAGGAGGTAGATGAGGCAGGTATTATCGCAACGTTTAAGAAACAGTTAGGTAGGTGGGACAAGTGTAGATGAGGCATGTTGGCCAGTGTGGGCAAGTTGGTCCGAAGGGCCTGTTTCCACACTGTATCACTCTATGACTCTCTATGACACCCACAACGTTCCAGTGCACAGTATTCCTGACTCGTTGCTTTCAGTCATTATTGGTTACCATGGTGGCCATGCTCGATATTACTGATCATTATTGGTTGCCATGGTTTAAAGCCATTGTTGGCTTGGAGGTGGGATGTGAAGGATTTCTTCTCCCGATTGGTCGCAGTAGTTGTCAGGATGCTGGGAGGTGACATGTTCCTGACTATTGCTGTTTACTATAATTGCCATGGAGTTGGAGTTGCTAACTGCTATTGTTTATATGAAATGGCTGTCAAAACACTGGTTCATGCAATGTGGTTTTGATATTTAGATTTAGCCCAGATTTGTTAACTATTGAAAGCAACGCGCTTCTCCGTGGATTGTCACCTTGTCGTGGTGGAGAAGCTTGTGTGTGGATCTGAGATCCTGAGAGCGATGCCGTCTGGAGCTATGCCCCTGGTAGGGACCACCCATGGCGGTAAGGTCGAGGGGGAGATCCCTGACAAAGAGCAATCCAACCAAGACCTCAACGGTGGAACAGGCGGAGGACGATGGCTGACCTTAGTGGAGCGTCACGACGGCTGGGAAGGCGGATGAAGGCTGCAGCAGAAAAGGGTCTCCGGTCGTCTTGGACTCCATGCCACTGGTTCCTGACCCAGATCTGTCAAGGACCGTGGGGGTGGCTGTCTGTGCACCAGTCTCCCCGCGTTAAACAAAATCACGCACATGCATCCTCCATATAGGGAATAGCACCCTGGACACACCCATGGTCAGCCACGACCAAGGAGGGCCGAAGAAGAAAAAAGCACCAAGACTTGGTTGTGCTTGGCGATCTATCACACGATCTATCCACAGATTTGGATAAAGGTTAGAAACTGTGCTCAATATTGAGTTTCAGTTTAGTTTATTGTCACATGTACTGAAGTACAGTGAAAAGCTTTTGTTGCGTGCTAACCAGTCAGCGGAAAGACAACACATAATACATGACCTGTGTGCTGTGTGATTAGATTTGGTGGCGCATGTCCCTGGATTTACAGGCGGCCTGTTCCCAAACCAAGCCATGTTGTAACCCAACAGTTGGCTTACTATGGTGCGTCTGTAAAGATCATTAAGCCCCTGTCCCACTTAAGCGTTTTTTTAGGCGACTACAGGCAACTAGGCTGTCGCTACATGGTTGCCGGGGTGTCGCCTGTATGGTCGTGAGTCGTCTCCTCAGTCGCCCAAAGAATCGCAGCGTTTTTCTGGTCGCCGCTGGATTTTGAAATGTTTAAAACCTTTTGGCAACGGACAGCGACAGTGGGTTTGACGCCAATGAGCGTAGCTTGACTTCTCCTGACGTAGGTGCTGTCATAGGTTGTCGCCAGGTTAACGTAGGTTGTCGCCGGTGCTGACTTCATTTTTGTTGTTGTTAAAGTAATGATTATATTTCAAATTCTATGTCGAAGGGGGGTCCAGTCGCCAGTTTTTCGGCGACCTGCTACGATGATGACAGTCGCCGGCAGTCGCCTAAAAATAGCCTAAGTGGGACAGGCCCCTTTACGCCACCTTGCCCACGGAGTCTGCTCCAACATTCAATCATGGCTGATCTATTTTTCCCTCTCAATCCATTTCTCCTGCCTTCTCCCTTTGATGCCCTTAGTAATCAAGAACCTCTCAATCTCTGCTTTAAATATACCCTGTGACTTGGCCACAGCCACCCGTGGCAATGAATTCCACAGATTCACTGCCCTGTGGCTCAAAGAATTTCTTCCTCATCTCCATGCTAAAGGTATGTCCTTTTATACTGGAGCAAAATAGCAGGTCAGTAGCATACAAGATACAAGATACATTTAGTTGTCACATGTGCCAGTTGGCACAGTGAAATGTGATCACCATACAGCCATACAAATAAACAAAGAATACAACACACAATAGACTCCAACATAATCATCCCCACACAGCAGAATCAAAGTTTCCCACTGTGAGGGAAGGCACCAAAGTTCAGTTCATCTCTGGAGAACATGTGTACTGTATGTAAACATTTTGTTTCTGGACCCTTCTTCAGAAGCATTATGTGGTGGGGATAGTGATGAAGGTCCCTTTTCTGTCTGTTTGACTCTGTAGATTGGGTCTGTAGAAGGGTCCCGGCCCAAAGAGTCAATTGTCCATGTTCCCCAGAGCTGCTGCCTGACCCGCTGAGTTACTCCAGCAACTTGTGTGCACTGTGTTGTCCATACCCACTTGTAGCAAGGTCTGTGACTATCTTAAGCACACATTGGAAGCAATGAGCTTTGACTGTGAAGTACTGACACAGAAATAGCTGTGGCAGGGAAAACTTCCCTGGGATTCATGTAGCTATGGCAGTTTAGCACTCAACAGTGAGCTGTCAGCTTGGGATGGAAGGTGTACCCGCTATCTTTGTCACATGATTTAGCATGCTCCTGTCTGGGCCAAGATTGTCAGCTCCATTAACACATCCACTTCACGCAAAAGCATCAGCTTAGTTTAGCATCATTTAGACCAGGGGTGGGGAACCTGCGGCCTTAAGGCCCAATGCGGCCTTCTAAGCCATTAAGTGCAGCATTTTGAATGAATCCAAATTTTGTAGAACAAATCTTTTTATTACTATTAATATGTTTTTGTTCATCTTTTATTATTTTTATTTTAATCTTAAAATGAACCTATTTAAAATACCAAAGAGTAAAAGAAGATTCAACAAAATAATCCTACCCGACTGACGGCCACAATTAAAACATTAGGAAGTCATGAGGGCTATTTTAACAAAATAGTGTACATTTTGAAGTATATCTAATTGAAGTTTCTTGGATGCGGCCTTATTAGATTACAGCTAACTTAATGCGGCCTTCCTCCATGAAAAGGTTCCCCACACCTGGTTTAGAGATGCAGCAAGGAAACAGACCCTGCATCCCACCGAGTCCCCGCCGACCATCGACCACATGTTCACACCAGTTCAACGTTACCCCGCTTTCAAATCCACTCCCCACACACTGGGCAAAGTTTAGAGGCCAACTGACCTACGAACCCAGCATGTCTTCGGGACGTGGACGGAAGCCAGAGCGCCTGGAGGAAACCCACGTGGTCACCGCAAGAGTGTCAAAGTTCCACGCAAACTGAACCTGAGATCAGGGTCGAACCCATGTCTCTGGAGCTGTGAGGCAGCAGCTCTACCAGCTGCGCCCGTTAATGCAAAGAACATGCACTCAAGAGTAGGAGTAGGCCACTCGGCCCTACAAGCATTCCCTGCCATTCAACTCTTCCTTGGTCCAGTTCCTCATAATCATCAATTCTCTGATGTTTCCTCCAGAAATATATGATCACTTTAAACGCTTCCTGTCAACTGGCCTTTGCGGATAAAGTAATACAGCGATTCACCAACCTTTGCGAGAAGAAGTTCCTACACACATACACACGGAAAGGAGATGTTTAGAGAGATATGGACCAAACTCGGGCAGGTGGGACTAGCATAGATGGGGTATCTTGGTCAGCATAGGTGGGTTGAGTGAGAGGGCCTATTTACAAGCTGCATAACTCTAAGACTCCATGGCCTGCAGAGAGACGCTTGAATAGGCAAGGCATTGAAGGATACAGGCAAGTGGGATTAGTGTAGAAGGGCAATCTAGCCAGCACCCGCCATTTAATGTGATCATGGCTGATCTTCCCCAATCAGTACCCCGTTCCAGCCTTCTCCCCATGGACATGATAGCCAAAGGGGTCATTTGTGTGTGATACAATCATTGACAATGAGTTGGTGAGGTCTACCCTTGACCTGCAGATTTCTTCCAGCACAGTATGTTTTGCTCAAGACGCCAGCATCTGCAGTTGCTTGTTTCTCCAATGGAGTATTGTCTTTGCACCCACACTCAGCCAGAACTTGACTTGCATAAGCAGGTGGATGGACTCCCACTGGCCTGAAGATGTCTGACTGATACGAGGTCAGGCCATAGAGTGAAGTGCAGATTTCCGGTGGGCAGACTCCAGTTGGGATTCTGCCTGGTCTTGACGAAGTGGCAGCCTCTGGGCCTGGTCGGTGAAGTCAGCACCGTGCCAGTCCCAGCGCGGTTCCGTGGCGGTATTTAAAGAACTCCTCGGGGGGTGTTGCGACACAGGGGCCATCCATCAAGAAGCACCTCAGAGACGATCGCCACTGCGCGACAAACCCCGTGACAAATGAGGAGAGCGGCTCCAACCAATGTACGTGGCCTTTTCTTTCCCTTGATCTCACAAAAGCCATCAATCGAGATGCACTGCCAGGAATACTTCTCTTAAGAGTCACACAGCACGGAAACAGGCATGTCGGCCCAACTCGAGCAAGCCGACGATAATATCCCCCCAACAACAGCTTCGTCCGCTGGACTGGAGGGTGGCAGCTTTGTCCGCCCCGGGCCGCGGAGTTTGAACCGGTCCGTTCGCGGAGCTCGGATTCGGCCGCGGGACTTACTTACCATCACCCGGCGGGGGGGGGGGGGGGGGGGGGGCCAACATCGGAAGCCTGGATCGCCTCAATGCAGAGGGAGAACAAGGAGGGAAGAGACAAGGACTTTTGCCTTCCATCACAGTGAGGAGGTGCCTGGTACACTCACTGTGATGGATGTTAAACTGTGTTCACTGTGTGTTCTGTTATTTTATTCTATGTTATGACTGCAAGGTACGCAATTTCGTTCAGACTGGAGACAGTTTGAATGACAATAAAGGATACTTTATACTTTATACTATATCCTATCTCAGCTAGTCCCACTTGCCCGTGTTTGGCCCATATCCGTTGAAAGCCTTTCCTATTCATGCACTTGTCCAGATATCAGTCATTTAAACAAACACTGAAATAGGCAAGGCATTGAAGGGTGTAGTCCTAATGCGGGCAAATGTGATTAATGTAGATGGACAAAAATGTTGGCCTGGAAGTCATACAGTCTTGGAGTCATTGTCATACAGCGTGGAAACGGGCCCTTCGGCCCAACTTGCCCACAATGACCAACGTCCCCCATCTGCACTAGTCCTAACTGCCTGCATTTAGCCAATATCCCTATAAACCTGTCCTGTCCACAGTGGTGGAAGTGGTGGGCCGAAGGGCCTGTTTCAATGGTGTACAGCTCTATGACTGTACTTTCAGGTCCATTCACCCACTCCATTAAACATCTCCAACCACATCCACAGAACCTTCATCTACCTTAGACCCCACAGTGGAAGCAAATTCTATCGCTCACGGACAGCCGAAGTCAATGACAATAGACAATAGACAATAGGTGCAGGAGTAGGACATTCGGCCCTTTGAGCCAGCACCGCCATTCACTGCGATCATGGCTGATCATCCAGAATCAGTACCCTGTTCCTGCATTCTCCCCATATCCCCTGACCCCGCTATCTTTAAGAGCTCTATCTAACTCTCTCTTGAAAGCATCCAGAGAATTGGCCTCCAGTGCCTTCTGAGGAAGAGAATTCCACAGATTCAAAACCCTCTGTGTGAAAAGGTTCTTCCTCATCTTCATTTTAAATGGCTTACTCCTTATTCTTAAACTGTGGCCCCTGGTTCTGGACTCCCCCAACATCGGGAACATGTTTCCTGCCTCGAGAGTGTCCAAACCCTTAGTAATCTTATATGTTTCAATAAGATCTCCTCTCATCCTTCTAAATTCAAGCCCAGTATGCAAGCCCAGTCGTTCCTTTCTATCAATATATGACAGTCCCACCTTCCTGGGAATTAACCTCCTGAACCTACGCTGCACTCCCTCAATAGCAAGAATGTCCTTCCTCAAGTTTGGAGACCAAAACTGCACACAATACTCCAGGTGTGGTCTCACTAGGGCGCTGTACAACTGCAGAAGGACCTCTTTGCTCTTCTACTCAACTCCTCTTGCTATGACTTAGGCAGTGATCAGGATAGATGTCAGGATAGATCATCTTGGTACAGGTTTATTGTTGCCATGTGTATCCAGATGTTTCCAGTTGTGGGAGAGTCTGGGAGCAGAGGGCACAGCCTCAGAATAAAAGCAAGTAAGTTTAGAATGGAAATGAGGAGGGATTTCTTAAGGTGGAGGGTGGTGAATCTGTGGAATTCAGTGGCACAGATGGGGGTGGAGGCCAAGTCATTGGATATTTTTTAAATGGAGACTGAGTGGGCTCTTGATGAGTAAGGACGCCACAGGTTACAGGGAGAAGGCAGGAGAAAAGGGTTGAGAGAGAAAGATAGATCGGATATGATTGAATGGCGGAGTAGACTCGATGGGGCGAATGGAAAATAGATCAGCCACGACCGAATGGCGGAGCAGACCCATTGGGCCGAAAGGCACACACAAATCAAGCTGTACACCAGTACACCAGGTTGTGCAAAGAGAAAAATAACGTCCCTGTTGTTCAAATAATTAAGATCTCACAACTAGGAGACCACTCGGTCCTGCCCCTTTGTATCTTGGCTCATTGCTGAAGTCTTCTTCTTATCGAGTCCACATACAAGATTAGACGTTGGTCAGCCAGAGTTGAACACACTTCTCGACATCTGCATACAATGGTGTCCGTCTTGTCGCCTCTTGTGCTTCTTGTGCGTGTGGTGGTGGAAAGATTGGTGGAAACAGGGCCGCGACGTGAACGCTCTTTCCTTGATCCCATTGTTGATTCTGAGGATCAGCTGGGAGGACAAACGCACCAACATCAGCGTTTTGGAGGAAGCCAACATGACCAGCATCACCACCACAATAATGCAGCACCAACTTGGATGGACTGGCCATGTCATCCGCATGTCCAACACACGTCTCCCTAAACAAATCCTGTACTCTCAACTGAAGGAAGGTCAGCGAGCCCCCGTCGGGCCAAAGAAACGCTTCAGGGACAACATCAAGAACAGTCTGAAGAAATTCCACATCACATCGAGCAACTGGGAGCACATTGCGCTGGACAGGCGTCCTGGAGGAAATCCGTGCGGGAAGGAGCTGCACGTCACGAGATGGAACTACGCCGTGTCGCAGAGACAAAGCGACAGCACCGTAAGGAGAGAGAGAGAGAAGGGGGCTCGACGACTACCAACCACCGCCAGTCTCCACTGCCCACGTTGCACCAAGGTGTGTGGATCGCGGATCAGCCTCTACAGACGTCTGCAGACCCACAAGTAGACGACCCTATGGAGAGGAGAGGACAGTCATACTCGTTTCGAGTGACCGTCGATGATGTTGAAGTAAAAGCAGATAAGCTTGTCACTATCATGGATTGAGAAAATTGTCTATCGTGATCCCTCCATTGCAATAGGGGCTACTCATTAAAAGTACTTCAGGCCTTGAAGCTGTGAGAGGGCTTACTTCACCCATTGACTGAGGTATCAGGTCACCGAAAAATACGCGGCGTGATGACGCATGACACGCGGTCTTTTTTCAAGTGTCGCAACATTTTTTTGTCGCCTGCCGCTGGATTTTGAAATGTTCAAAATCTTCAGGCGACACTGGTATGACACCGGCAGTCGTCAAAAAAATCGCCAAGTGGGACAGGCCCTTAACCACTGCCCCTCCGGTGCGACCAGTCTCCTGAGAAAGGAATGAGCAGAGGAAGAGAGGACAAAGGAGAAGGGAAGAGGAGGACCCAATTACCGCCCCCTCTCATGAGAACAACATGTCTCGCTCTCTTCATTTTACGAGCAATCAGTCTCCTACCTGAACAATGGTGTGGAAATTGGGTTTGAGGCACCAACTCGCCAGCAGAAGCAGCTGATTGATTTTTATTTAAGTGCTTGTAAGCTGAGCCTTGCTGAATGACGTCTTACAAAGAGAATCTTAGAACGGCAGATCCATTATGCAACCACGGGGTCAACTTCCAGGCTTCAGAAGACGCACAAGGCCCGTGTTCTTTTCTCCAATAAGTGAACTCCCTGGGGCGAGCCGTTAAAGCTTCGAAACAGGTTCTAAAATAATAATATGGGGATCTGACGAACATCTGTTCGCTATTGAGTAACTTTTAGATGATTCTGTCGTTCCTCCCTCAAGCTTTCAAACCATCCAAAAAATCGCAGTGAGAAATTGCTGCCCAGACCATCACACAAACCAACCTCACTTCCATTCACTCCGTTTACACCTCACGCTGCCTCGGCAAGGCCAGCAGCATAATCAAGGACGAATCTCATCCCGGGCCACTCCCTCTTCTCCCCCTCTCCGATCAGGCAAGAGGTATAGAAGCGTGAAAACGCACACCTCCAGATTCAGGGACAGCTGTGGCAACTGAACCATCCTATCAACAACTAGAGAGCGGCCCTGAGCTACTATCAATCTCACTAGAGACCCTCGGACTATCTTCAAGAAAGAACTGCAGATGCTGGAAAAATCAAAGGTAGACAAAAATGCTGGAGAAACTCAGCAGGTGAGGCAGCATTTATGCTGCCTCACCCGCTGAGTTTCTCCAGCATTTTTGTCTACCTCGAACTATCTTTAATTGGATTTGCTGACTTTCTGTTGCACTAAACCTTGTTCCCTTTAACCTGTATCTGTACACTGTGGACGGCTCAATTGCAATCATGTATTGTCTTTCTGCTGTCTGGGATAGCACGCAACAAAAGCTTTTCACTGTCGCTCGGTACACGTGACAATAAACTAAACTGAATAAAACACTTTTCACTCCTCTCCTTTATCTGACACTCTTTTGTCTCCTTTTCACCTCAATAGTTGAATGGCTCTTTATTGTCTCATGTACCGAGGTACGGTGAAAAGCTTTTTTTGCATACAGCTCATTAAAGTATTATTATACATAAGAATCAGCTGGCAGGTCTGGCTGCAGTTCCCAGGTCGGCTCGCTTGCTCCGGGACTGGCTGTAGCGGCCAGTTCACCTGCGTGCCCCGGGACTGGCTGTACCGCCCAGGTCACCTGCGTGACCCGGGACTGGCTGCAGTTCCCAGGTCACAAAAACTAATTGAAATACAAATACGCCCACGGGCCGGACTAACCCTGATTTTGGGTTAGGGGCCGGATCCGGCCCGTGGGCCGTAAGTTACCCACCCCTGTCCTAGATGTCAGACCTCATTGTGTGTCCCCCCCCTCGCCCCACATGTTTCTTTTTTATTTATTTTTTATTTATTAGAAGTACATTACATTACAACCACATACATTAGTACTCGTCACTTATATCTTCTTACAATTAATGTACTCCGTTTGTTTTTTACTCTAGTAAAGGGAAAGGATGAGATTGAGAGAAAGAAGAAAGTGAAGGAAAAAGTGAAAGTGTAGAAAACGTGACAACAAGAAAGAACAAAGACCCTATAAGAACAAAATTAAAAACAAAAGAAAAAGAGTTAAGAAATAGACCATAGAAAAGAAGGAGAAAGAGAAAGAGGGAAAAGAGAGACAAATAGTTTTTATGAGCATCACGCAAATGGGACATACCAACTCTCCAACTTTCATCCCCCCTTACCTGACCTCAGTTTTTTTTAAGGTACTTTTGCACCCTATATTTGTAATAATTCTATAAATGCAGACCACGTCAGGTGGAAGTGATCTGGTTTACCTACCAGGAGGAGTCTTATCTCTTCTAGGTGTAATGTTTCGAACATATTTGAAATCCACATGTTTATAGTTGGTATTGGAGCCTTTTTCCAAAATTTTAGGATTAGCTTTTTTCCAGTTATTAACCCATAGTCTATTAGTTTCTTTTGGAACACATTTAGTTCTGGACCATCTTCCGTTGTTCCGAAAATAATCCATTCTGCTTTGGGTCCCCCCCATGTTTCAAAAGCAATTTCCACCCATGCTTGGAGCGCAGGAGGCTGAGGAATGACCATGCACAGATGTATCAAATCGTGAGGGGAGTAGATTGGGTGAATGCACAGAATCTTTGACCCAGCGAAAGGGGAAAGAAGAAGCAGAGAACACAGGTTTAAGTTGCGACGGGGAAAGATTTAATCGGAACTTGTGGGGACCATATTTCACACAGAGGCTGGTGAGTAGAGGCGTTGAGGGGGCGCTGTAAACAGTTTATGTATGTATTGTTAGGTCTGTGTACCATTGTATGTATCACATTAGTACCTGCACTGTTGGTCAACGTGAGTTGTTTTTAAATGTGCTATGCAAATAAAATTGACTGACGATATGGAACGAGCCGCTGGAGGAATAGTTGAGGCAGGTACAATATCAATATTTAAAAGATGTTTTGGACAGGTACATGAACAGGACATGTTGAGAGGGTTATGGGCCGAATGGGGGCAGGTGGGACTAGCGAAGATGAGGCACCATGTTCGGCATGGGCAAGTTGGGCCAAAGGGCCTGTTTCCATGCTGAATCTTCCATTCGACTATGACACTCTAGGTTTAAGTTGAGATGGGCATCTTTATCACACAGAGGGGTGGTGAGTATAAGGAGCTGCTCGTGGAAGTAGAGGCAGGTACAAAAACAACTCGTAAAAGAAAGTTCCTCAGCTATATGGATAAGAAAGGATAGAGAGATGTGTAGGAAAGAACTGCAGATGCTGGTTAAAATCGAAGGTAGACACAAAAAGCTGGAGTAACCCAGCGGGACAGGCAGCATCTCTGGAGAGAAGGAATGGATGACGTTTCGGGTTGAGACCCTCCTTCAGACTGATGTCAGGGGAGGGTGCGGGACAGAGATAGAACGTAGGCAGAGACAGAAGGACTAGTGGGAGAACAGGGAAGGGGAGGGGATAGAGAGAGAAAGCGAGGGCTAGCTGAAGTTAGAGAAGTCAATGTTCATACCACTGGGGTTGTAAGCTGCCCAAGCGAAATATGAGGTGCCGTTCCTCCAATTTGCGCTGGGCCTCACCCTGACAATGGAGGTGTTCCATTCTATCTCTGTCCCGCCCACTCCACTGACATCAGTCTGAAGAAGGGCCTCGACCCGAAATGTCACCCATTGCTTCTCTCCGGAGATGCTGCCTGACCCGCTGAGTGACCCGCCCAACCAGCTTTTTGTGTCCACCTAAGGTTGAGAGAGATATGGGCCTGGATGAATCACCTCGGTAGTGAGGAGCAGCACATTCGGCCTGTTTCCACGCTGTTTGACTCTATGTCTCTGAGACGCAAGCAGGTATCGCTCTGCAGGAAAGGCGATCTGTGTGGACAAGTCTACAGCCGGTCAGGGCTAATTGCCACCAGTCTGCACGCAGCTCTGTACTCACAAGTAATAACTGAAGGGACTGGTAAAGTCACACAAAATTAATGCAGTAACACATCTCCTGTCAATGACACTGCTGGTTCTGAAGATAGGTTGTGCATGTTAACGGTAATGAAGATTGCTTTAGCAAGTCACGCTGTTTTGTCACCCCTTTGGCTACTTTGCAGCAGACAATTATTGATGGCCTCCCATTAAATTCCTTGCGAGCTCTTCCTGCCACAGCCTCCTTCTCCATTCCCATCGAGGCGTAAGGTGAGCGAGGGTAAATAGAATGGAGATGTGCAGGGCAGGTTCTTTTACACAGAGGGTGGTGGGTGCCTGGATACAATAGACAATAGACAATAGACAATAGGTGCAGGAGTAGGCCATTCGGCCCTTCGAGCCAACACCGCCATTCAATGTGATCATGGCTGATCATTCCCAATCAGTACCCCGTTCCTGCCTTCTCCCCATATCCCCTGACTCCATTATTTTTATGAGCCCTATCTAGCTCTCTCTTGAAAGTGTGAATGAATATGTTACAGTCACATGTGACAAGTCACAGGTAAGATGGTAAGATGCAGAGTCTCTCGCCCAGAGTAGGGGAATTGAGGACCAGAGGACATAGGTTCAAGGTGAAGGGGAAAAGATTTAATAGGAATCTGAGGGGTAATGTTTTCACACAGAGGGTGTTGGGTGTATGGAACAAGCTGCCAGAGGAGGTAGTTGAAGCTGGGACTATCCCAACATTTAAGAAACAGTTGGACAGGTACATGGATAGGACAAGTTTGGACGGCTATGAACCAAGCGAAGGCAGGTGGGACTGGTGTAGCTGGGACATTGTTGGCCGGTGTGGGCAAGTTGGGCCGAAGGGTCTGTTTCCACACTGTATCACTCTATCACTCTATAGTTTTGTTTAGTTTAGAGATACAGTGCAGAAACCACCCATCGGGTCCGCGCCGACCAGCGATCCCCGCACATTAACTCCTCGCACATTATCACCCATTAGGGACAATTTTTAACATTTACCAAGACAATTAACCTACAAACCTGCACGTCTTTGGCGTTTGGGAGGAAACCGAAGATCTCGGAGAAAACCCACGCAGGTCACGGGGAGAACGTGCAAACTCCGTACAGACAGCACCCCTAGTCGGGATGGAACCCGGGTCTCCGGCGCTGCGTTCGTGTAAGGCAGCAACTCTACCGCAGCGCCACCACGACCGCCCAAGGTTAATACCCAAGGTATGCAAACTGAGGCCACATAAAGGCCGTCTTTCTCTCTCATACATTCTCCGGCAGTTCGATGCATGCTCTAATTCAGCTGGAAGGGGAGAGGGAGGATAGAAATGGGTGCAAATCCAGGTAGGGCACATATTAGAGGGGCGGGGAGTGGAGGGGGGGGGGTGGTTGATTTGAGGTACTGAGTGACCTACTCCTTATACTTTAAGATCTAAACCAGTGGTCTCTTAACACTTCCTGTTTTGCCCAGAACCTGTCAAAATCCAAACATCTACTTTGCCCTCAGTGGAGGAATCAAGAACCAGAGGACATAGATTCGAGGTGAGAGGGGAAAGAAAGGATTCTGATGGACAACCTTTTCACTCAGAGTGTGGTGGGGATATGGAACGAGCTGCCAGTGGAGGCAGGTGCATAACAACATTGACAAGACATTGGGACAGATACATGGATAGGACAGGCTTAGAGAGATTTGGGCAAAATGTGGGCAGGCTGGACTAGCATAGATGGGGCATCTTGGCTGGCATGGGAAAGTTGGTCCGATGGGCCTGTATCCATGCTGCATGAAGCTCTGACTCTATGTTACATCTTGTGCCACTCTGACTCATTCTTTCCTAGTTGCTCATACAAGCTGATATCGCCCCCATACTCCAAATGTTGATAGACAAAATAGGCTGGGGCAATTCAACTGTCATACTGGGCTTGTATACTCTGGAATTTAGAAGGGTGAGAGGGGATATTATTGAAAAATATAAAATTATTAAGGGTTTGGACACGCTAGAGGCAGGAAACATGTTCCCGATGTTGGGGGAGTCCAGAACCAGGGGCCACCGTTTAAGAATAAGGGGTAAGCCATTTAGAACAGAGATGAGTTGTGAGTGTGTGGAATTGTTGTGAGGATGGTGGAGGCCGGTTCTCTGGATGCTTTCAAGAGAGAGTTAGATAGCGCTCTTAAATATAGCGGAATCAGGGGATATGGGGAGAAGGCAGGAATGGGGTACTGATTGTGGATGATCAGCCATGATCACATTGAATGGCGGTGCTGGCTCGAAGGGCCGAATGGCCTACTCCTGCACCTATTGTCTATTGTCTATTGTCATCCCCTAACCCCACATATTCGCTCAACTTTCTCAGGTCTTTGACTTACTTATTCCTTGACCTACAAATGAGCAAAATGCAAAGCCAACTTTGCAGCCACCAGCAGATTTGTTGACCTTCTCGCCTGCTCTCTGCAGCCTCCGTTTCCCTCTCTGCTTGCATTCTCCTCCTGATTGGCAAAAGCTCTGCCAGACTGCAGTGATATTGAATGCCATTACTGTCTAATGAGCAGCCCTTGACTTCAGCGCACTCATTAAGGGTGTGTTTTGACACTTTGCAGGGTGAGGGAAGCGTCTCACATTCAAAGTCATTTCCATCACCTCAAGGGCAAGTTCTTTACCTACAGATGAAAGGATCTTTGTCATATTGAACATTTTAATTTGGGACTGAATCATAGCGTGTGGAAACAGGCCCAACTTCCCCTTGCCGACCGAGATGCCCCATTTGCCTGCATTTGGCCCATATCCCACTATTCCTAATAGAACACCATATGCTGAAGTATCTCAGCAGAACAGCATAGAAACAAGTCCTTCAGCCCAACTACCCCAAGTCGACCAAGGTACCCCATCTACACTAGTCCTTGACGGCGTTTTGTCCATATCCCTCTAAAACATCCCTATGCATATACGTATCCAAATATCTTTTAAGTGTCAAGTACGCATAATCCATGTTCTCCAGAGATGCTACGACCCTGTCGGCGACAACTGAAGACAACTGAGGACAATTCAGTCGCCGGTACCTGTCGCCGGTTGACGTAGGTTGACGTAGGTTGACGTAGTTCTGATGGGAAGAGGGATGCTGTTCCACAGTCTAGGAGCTGCAACCGCAAAGGCTCGGTCGCCCCTGAGCTTATGCCTAGACCGTGGGATGTTCAGTAACCCCAAGTTTCCCGAAGAGAGAGGGAAGGTTGACCCGGGGTTCTTTATATCTGCTGGGACACACCCCTACACCCCGTGACTACTCCTCCCCACCATTGCCCAGTCAGGTGACCCTACCCCCGACTGCCAAGGGTTCGTGCAGCAAGTGGCCCAACCATCGGGTGCCGCCACAAGTCTATACTATATATAGACTATCTGAGTCTATTTGGAGGTTGTGGTGTTTAATAGCCTGATGAATGCAAGGAAGAAGCTGCTGCTGGACCCGGACGTTACAGTTTTCAGGCTCATGTACCTTCTTCCCGATGGCACGAGTGAGGCGAGAGCGTGGCCAGGGTGGTGTGCGTCTCGGATGATGCTGGATGCAGATGGGGTAGATGGGCAAAGATCGATGAGAAACAGACGTTGCACGAGAATCAGATCACCTTGTTGTTGAAAACGGACCACAGAATCCACAGCACATTGAAATTCCAGCCTGGGAATTTTCCCATGAATTTTGTCAATATTTCCCCCACAGCCATCATATTGAGAAAAAAAAGAATACATATTCCAATGTTGCTAATGGGAACACGAGGCATAACCTGCCTTTCATATTTCTCAATCGTTGTAACACTTTGTGGACTTTTTACGATGTTTGAAGCTCAGTTTAGTTATGAAATACTGCATGGAATCACAGCACAGCAAGAGGCCCTTATTCCTAACTCGCTCATGCTGACCAAGTTGCCTCACTGAACTAGTGCATCTGATTCATATCCATCCAAACCGGTTTTTTTTACAGAGTTTCATTTAGTTTAGTTTAGACATACAAAGTGGAAGCAAGCCCTTCGGCCATCCATGTCCGTGCCGACCATCGATCGTCGCGCGCTAACACTACCCCACACACACGCGAGGGACCATTTACGATTATACCGAGCCGAATTGCCTACAAACCTGTACGTCTTTGGAGTGAGGGAGGAAACCGGAGATCCTGGAGAAAACCCAGGCAAGTCACGGGGAGAACGTGCAAACTCCATACAGACAGCGCCCGTAGTCAAGATTGAACCCGGGTGGGTGTCTGGCGCTGTAAGGCATTAACTCCTCCTCTGCTCCACCATGCTGCCCAGAGCACAGTGAGTGCCTGGAACTGGCTGCCTGCCAGGAGTGGTGTTGGAGGCAGATATACGATAGCGCTATTGAAGAGGCTTTTAGACAGGCACTTGGACATTCAAGGAATGGAGGAATATGGATCACGTGCAGTTGAGGTCACGTTATTTTGGCATCACGTTCAGTACAGGCATTGTGGGCTAAATGCCATGTTTCCGTGCTGTATTGATCAACGTTTCAAGTTCTATTGGAATAATACAGGACAGGAACGGCGATGCATTTCGTAGATGGAGATACAGCCACTGTGGTTTATCAGTGGTGATGAGAGTGGATGTTTAGGGTGGCAGATGTGGTACCAATCTTCCCCCCTGCAGATGCATGCAATAAATGGCATGGTAGTCTTTTGAAGTAGATGGGCATTCCCCAGTGACCTAGCCCATCGTCAGTATATCATAGACAGCTACCTGGTTGTGTGTCAGATTGTAGAAACATAGAAAATAGGTGCAGGAGGAGGCCATTCGGCCCTTTGAGCCAGCACCGGCATTCATTGTGATCATGGCTGATCGTCCCCAATCAATAACCCGTCCCTGCCTTCTCCCCATATTCCTTGATTCCTCCAGCCCCATCTAACTCTCTCTTAAATCCATCCAGTGATTTGGCCTCCACTGCCCTCTATGGCAGGGAATTCCACAAATTCACAACTCTCTGGGTGAAAACGTTTTTTCTCACCTCAGTCTTAAATGGCCTCCCCTTTATTCGAAGACTGTGGCCCCTGGTTCTGGAATCACCCAACATTGGGAAATAATTTCCTGCATCTAGCTTGTCCAGTCCTTTAATAATTTTATATGTTTCTATAAGACCCCCCCTCATCCTTCTAAACTCCAGAGAATACAAACCTAATCTTTTCAATCTTTCCTCATATGACAGTCCCGCCATCCCAGGGATCAATCTCGTGAACCTACGCTGCACTGCCTTAATCACAAGGATGTCCTTCCTCAAATTAGGAGACCAAAACTGGACACAATACTCCAGATGTGGTCTCACCAGAGCCCTATACAACTGCAGAAGAACCTCTTTACTCCTATACTGAAATCCTCTTGTTATGAAGGCCAACATGGAGGGGCGTGCTCTGCGTGAAGAGATGCAGAAACAAAGAACTGCAGATGCTGGTTTATACCAAAGATAGATGCAAAGCGTTGGAGTAAAGGGCCTGTCCGACTTGCCGATTTTTTAGGCGGCTGCCGGCATCATTGACTGACGTATCAGGTCACCGAAAAATTTGCGTGATGCGGCATGACACGGCGTGATGCGGCGGTGACGCAGCGTGACGACGTATTGACTCGCGTTTTTTTTGTCAAGTGATGCAACATTTTCTTTGTCGCCGCTGGATTTTGAAATGTTAAAAATCTTTTGGCGACCCTGAGATGACGGCGGCAGTCGCCGAAAAAAAATCGCCAAGTGGGACAGGCCCTTTACTCAGCAGGTCAGACCCCATCTCCAGAGGAAAAGCATAGGCGATGTTTAGGGTTGGGATTCCTCTGCAGACTGAAAGTCGGGGTGAGGGAAGGCCTGAGATGAAAAGGGGACAAAAGCCTGTCAGATAAGGAAAGAAGGGAAATGAAATATAAAGCCAGAAGGTGGGATATAGGTGGATACAGAATACAGGGCCTTGGCAGCTGAAGGTACCTTCGGAACCTTCTGAATTTTGTAGTCGGCAGGAGTACTCTGCATATCGCCAACTTGGACAATTTCACTTTTTTTTTATCAAGCCAATTAACCTACATACCGGCACGTCTTTGGAGTGTGGAAGGAAACCGAAGATCTCGGAGAAAATCCACGCAGATCACGGGGAGAACGTACAAACTCCGTACAGACAGCACCCGTAATCGGGATCGAACCCGGGTATTTGGCGCTGCATTTTGCTGTAAGGCAGCAACTCTACCACTGGAGAGGGAGAGAGCTAGAAGAGTTGTATGAGATTCCAACAGGGTGGAAATGTTACAGTGTAAGGTTCATCATTTTGTTTCGAGGAGATGTGCAGGCAAGTTTTTTTTAATGCAGGGGTCGGTGGGTGCCTGGAACAGGGGTGCCTGTCAGGGGTGGTGGTGGAGGCAGACACGATAATGGCATTGACGAGGCTTTTAGATCGGAGGGAATAATTGATAGCAGGATAAATGCTCCCGATGTTGGGGGGAGTCCAGAACCAGGGGCCACAGTCTAAGAATAAAGTGGGAGGCTATTTAAAACTGAGATGGGAAAAAAACGTTTTCAGCCGGAGAGTTGTGCATTTGTGGAATTCTCTGCCACAGAAGGTGATTCACTGCAAGGATTTAAGAGAGAGTTAGATAGAGCTCTAGGGGCTAGTGGAATCAAGGGAAATTGATTGTGGATGCTTAGCCATGATCACAATGAATGGTGGTGCAGGCTCGAAGGGCCAAATGGCCTCCTCCTGCACCTATTGTCTATGTTTGGAACACGGATATGATGGGAATGGAGGGATATGTATCATGCGCAGCGGGGATTCGTTCATCATGACATCAAGTTCGGCACAGAGATTGTGGGCCGAATAGCCTGTTCCTGGGGCTCATGTTGTCGACCTTCCCGTGGTGACCTCAGTCAGGCCAACGACACAAACAGAGACAGCAGCAGCGCCGCAGCTTGGGGCCAACCCGGAGCATGCGCCCTCTTTAGGGCAGGCACCTACGGATGTTGAACCGGATGGCATCACCCTGCTGCAGACTTCTGCTGCCTCAAACGCAAGAAGAAGAAGAAGCCTGTTCCTGTGCTGTACTGTCCTATGTTTGATGACTTTGCCAGAATGATAGGCAATGTAGGTCAGACATCCCAACTGTGCAGAAACTTTGAGCCTGAGTTGGGAATGGGCAGATGTGATAGGAGCAGATTGGCCATTCAGCCCATCATATAACCATATAACCATTACAGCACGGAAACAGGCCATCTCGGCCCTTCAAGTCCGTGCCGAACACTTTTTTTATTTTTTTATTTTTATTTTTTTTATTTATTACTTCTCCCTAGTCCCATCTACCTGCACTCAGACCATAACCCTCCATTCCTTTCCCATCCATATACCCATCCAATCTATTTTTAAAGGATAAAATCGAACCTGCCTCCACCACTTCCACTGGAAGCTCATTCCACACAGCTACCACTCTCTGAGTAAAGAAGTTCCCCCTAATGTTCCCCCTAAACTTCTGTCCCTTAATTCTCAAGTCATGTCCCCTTTCTGATGTCCATCAAGTCTACTCCGTCATTCTCCGTCATTCAATCATGGCTGATCTATCTTTCCTTCTCAATCCTGTCCTCCTGCCTTCTCCCCGTAACCCCTGACACCTGTACTAATTAAGAATCTATCTATCTCTGCCTTAAATATATTCACTGACTTGGCCTCCACAGCCTTCTGGGTGATCTACGATTCAATAAGGCTGGAAACCAGATGTTCAGAACGGCTCCTAAGTGACGTGCGGTTTTGGCACCTATCCTGTTAAATCCTGATTTCTTGTTTGTGAGTCAACGCCACAATGCAAGCTAACAGAGCGAATACACAGAGTGCCAGAATCAAATCAAAGGAAGCTGTGATAAAGAGTTCATCTGTAGAATTTTCTATTGCTACTGCAAGTGTCCGACGGTTAGTGAATGCAGTCTCGAAGTCAGTTTCAATTAATCCCAAGCAATAAATACAAATGCCTAAAGCATGCTGCCACCCAACCTCTCGTTCCCCTTCCGAATGTGTTACCGAGTGACGAATGAAGTGCAGCGGGGAAGACAATCTGACAAAGCAATCTAGACGTCAATGCTTCATCAATATTTCAATACTCAATAAAGGGTCTCGACCCGAAACGTCACCCATTCCTTCTCTCCAGAGATGCTGCCTGTCCCGCTGAGTTACTCCAGCGTTTTGTGTCTGTCTTTGACATTACAACTAAAGCCTCATCACAAGTAATCATCAAAGGTGATAAAAGTAAAATCTTCCGCGCAAATAGCTTCTATCTTTCCCGACGTTGATGTATACTTGCAGTACCTTCTGCTTTAGGAGTTTCAAATCTCGGGCGGCACGCTGGCACAGAAAGAGTTGCTGCCCTACAGCACCAGAGGCCCGGGTTCGATTTCGACTACAGGCGCTGTCTGAATGGAGCTTGTACGTTCTCCCCGTGACTCCGTAGGATTTCTCTGAGATCTTCGGTTTCCTCCCACACTCCAAAGACGTACATGTTTGTAGGTTAATTGGATTGGCTTGGTGTAAATGTTAAATTGTCCCTAGTGTGTGTAGGATAGTGTTAGTGTGCGGGGATCGCTGGTCGGTGTGGACTGGGTGGGCCGACGGATCTGTTTCCCGCGCTGTATCTCTAAACTAAACTAAATTGCTTCCGCAGTTCAAAGTCTCAATAGTTCCACAATATCCATCCAATTACTGCAATTAAGCATTGGTGCAGAAGACGCTCTGTGTCAAAGCCGTGCCCAAGGGCAGCAGTTCAAGAGAGGTGACAAGAGACAACAGACAACAGACAATAGGTGCAGGAGTAGGCCATTCGGCCCTTCGAGCCAGCACCGCCATTCATTGTGATCATGACTGATCATCCACAGTCTGGTGACCTGATACGTCAGTCAATGATGCCGGAAAAAATCGCCAAGACAGACCCTTTATGTACAGGATTATCTGACTTGATTGGAAACCATGCAAAACAACGCGTTTCAAATAGACAATAGACAATAGGTGCAGGAGTAGGCCATTCGGCCCTTTGAGCCAGCACCGCCATTCATTGTGATCATGGCTGATCATCCCCAATCAGTACCCCGTTCCTGCCTTCTCCCCATATCCCCTGACTCCACTATCTTTAAGAGCCCTATCTAGCTCTCTCTTGAAGCATCCAGAGAACCGGCCTCCACCGCCCTCTGAGGCAGAGAATTCCACAGACTCACCACTCTCTGTGAGAAAAAGTGTTTCCTTGTCTCTGTTGTAAATGGCTTACTCCTTATTCTTAAACTGTGGCCCCTGGTTCTGGACTCCCCCAACATCAGGAACATGTTTCCTGCCTCTAGCGTGTCCAAACCCTTAATAATCTTATATGTTTCAATAAGATTCCCTCTCATCCTTCTAAACTCCAGAGTATACAAGCCCAGCTGCTCCATTCTCTCAGCATATGACAGTCCCGCCATCCCGGGAATTAACCTTGTAAACCTGCGCTGCACTCCCTCAATAGTAGGAAATGTCCTTCCTCAAATTAGGGGACCAAAACTGCACACAATACTCCAGGTGTGGTCTCACTAGGGCTCTGTACAACTGAAGAAGGACCTCTTTGCTCCTATATTCGATTCCTCTTGTTATAAAGGTAAAGTTTCACTGAACCTCAGGGCAAAAGGTATATAAATGTGAAACTGCACACCTCCAGATTCAGGGGCAGTTTCTTGAACGACTGAACTACTATCCATGTCATCAGTGACCTTTGGATTAGCTTTGATCGGACTTTACTGACTTTAATTCAGACTGAAGAAGGGTTTCGACCCGAAACGTCACCCATTCCTTCTCTCCAGAGATGCTGCCTGTCCCGCTGAGTTACTCCAGCTTTTTAGTGTCTATCTTCAGTGTAAACCAGCATCTGCAGTTTCCTTTACTATACAAAAAGCGATCCAGTCAAGAGTCTGATGACACTGGCTCTGCTTGACGGGAGAATGAGAAGAGGGAAGGACTGGAGTGTAAGTGGTGCATACGATGAAACTGCAGATGCTGGTTTACAAAAACAGACACAAAGTGGTGGAGTAAAGGGCCTGTCCCAGTAGGGCAACATTTTCGGCGATAGCCTGAAAAGAGGTTGTGGCGGCGTGGTCGGGGCGCGACGCGGGGTGGCGCATGTAGTGACGCATGTAGTGACGCACGGTGTCTCCTTGTCGCCCCTGGATTTTGGAATGTTCAACATTTTCAGGCGACATCTGGGTGCCTTATCATGTCGCGCGCCCTGTCACACGCTGACGTACACTGTCCTGCGGGTGACGGCCGGTGACGCGGGTATATAAAGCGCCGAATTATCCGTTAAAAAGTTATTGGTCCTCAGATTTATTGTAGATAAGTTCATTTCCAATGCGATTATTATACTTTGGTGTAATGTTCTTGTTGTTGTGAAGGCGGGTGACGCGGAGTGTCGTAGCTTGACGTGTCGGTGACACGGACTGTCGTACAACTTGCCGTTTTTTGAGGGCTTCAGTCGCTGAGCGTTCGCAGTCGCTGAAATAAATCGCAAAGTGGGACCGGC
>CM075977.1:393941675-393964219 GCA_038087875.1 Malacoraja senta
GTGCTGGAGTAACTCAACGAGTCAGACGGCATTTCTGGAGAACACGTATAGGTGACGTTTTGGGTCCAAGTTTAGTTTATTTATCATGTGTACTGAGCTACAGTAAAAGATTTGTTGTTGCGTGCTAACCAGTCAGCGGGATAGACAATACAGGTTTACAAAAGAGCCGTCCACAGTGTACAGATACAGGATACATATGCTGAGAGAATGGAGCGGCTGGGCTTGTACACTCTGGAGTTTAGAAGGATGAGAGAGGATCTCATTGAAACATATAAGATAGTTAAGGGTTTGGACACGCTAGAGGCAGGAAACATGTTCCCGATGTTGGGGGAGTCCAGAACCAGGGGCCACACAGTTTAAGAATAAGGAGTAAGCCATTTAGAACGGAGACGAGGAAACACTTTTTCTCACAGAGAGTTGTGAGTCTGTGGAATTCTCTGCCTCAGAGGCTGGTGGAGGCAGGTTCTCTGGATGCTTTAAAGAGAGAGCTAGATAGGGCTCTTAAAAATAGCGGAGTCAGGGGATATGGGGAGAAGGCAGGAACGGGGTACTGATTGGGGATGATCAGCCATGATCATATTGAATGGCGGTGCAGGCTCGAAGGGCCAAATGGCCTACTCCTGCACCTATTTTCTATGTTTCTATGTTTCTATGATCACATTGAATGGCGGTGCTGGCTCGAAGGGCCAAATGGCCTACTCCTGCACCTATTGTCCATTGTCTATTGATAAAGGGAATAACGTTTAGTGCAAGATAAAGTCCAGAAAATTCTGATCAAAGATAGTCCAAGGGTCTCCAATGAGGTAGATAGTAGCTGAGGACCGCTCTCTGGTTATTGATAGGATGGTTCAGTTGCCTGATAACAGCTGGGAAGAAACTGTCCCTGAATCTGGAGGTGTGCGTTTTCACACTTCTGTACCTCTTGTCCGACGGGAGAGGGGAGAAGAGGGAGTGGCCGGGGTGAGACCGGTCCTTGATGATGCTGCTGGCCTTGCCGAGGCAGCGCGAGGTGTAGATGGAGTCAATGGAAGGGAGGTTGGTTTGTGTGACGGTCCTTCTTCAGACTGATTCAAGTCTCTACAGAGTTGCAAGTTTTTAATTAGCCACGGCAGTCTTTTTTTACCCCCTGAAACCAACTTGTGGAACAAGAGGTTCCACCCCTCGAATGAATTTACCGCTGTCCAAGGTCTTAAACGAATTCAGTGCATTTTATACTCACCGGATGTACATTTCTTCCCGGTCAATATCTTTGTAGAAATTCTGCAGAAGGGGCAAAAGAACACAAAATGAAGGATGCAAGGTAAAACAAATCACTTCACAACAATCAACTAAATCAAAGATAGATAAATGTGAGGTTATCCACTTTGGTAGCAAAAACAGGACACCATTTACTATCTAAATGGTGTCAAGTTGGAAAAGTGGAAGTACAACGGGATCTGGGGGTCCTTGTTCATCGGTCAATGAAAGTAACCATGCAGGTACAGCAGGCAGTGAAGAAAGCGAATGGCATGTTGGCCTTCATAACAAGGGGAGTCGAGTATAGGAGCAAAGAGGTCCTTCTGCAGTTGTACAGAGCCCTAGTGAGACCACACCTGGAGTATTGTGTGCAGTTTTGGTCCCCTAATTTGAGGAAGAGCATTCTCATTGTGGATGATCAGCCATGATCACAGTGAATGGCGGTGCTGGCTCGAAGGGCCGAATGGCCTACTCCTGCACTATTGTCTATTGATAAACACCAAATGCTGAAGTAACTGAGAGGGACAAAGCAGCATCTGTGGAGAGAAGGAATGGGTGACGTTTGACAAATTGTGGATGGTCTTAAGAAGGGTCTCGACCCGAAACGTGACCCATTCCTTCTCTCCAGAGATGCAGCCTGTCCCGCTGAGTTACTCCAGCATTTTGGGTCTATCTTCGGTGTAAACCAGTATCTGCAGTCTCTTCCTATTCAAATTTTGTTTATATAGAAAAAAAACCATAGAACATTACAGCACAGGAACGGACCCTTCGGCAACGATGTTTGTGCCGAACTTTATGCCAAGTTAAACTGTTCTCAAGTTTAGTTTAAGAAAGAACTGTAGATGCTGGAAAAATCGAAGGTAGACAAATCGAAGGTAGTTTACACCCCAGCGGTATGAACATTGACTTCTCCAATTTCAGGTAGTCCCTGCTTTCTCCCTCCTTCCCTCCCCTTCCCAGCTCTCCCACAGCCTACTGTCACCGCCTCTTTTACTTTCTTTGTCCCGCCCCCCCACCCCACATCAGCCTAAAGAAGGGTCTCGACCCGAACGTCGCCTATTCCTTCGCTCCATAGATGCTGCCTCACCCGCTGATTTTTGTCTACCTTCACACTCAGTTGAGTTGAGTTTAGTTTATTGTCACGTGTACCGAGGTACAGTGAAAAAGCTTCTGTTGCGTGCTATCCATCATCATCATCATCATCAACATCGTTGAAAACATTAGCGACGCAGTGGGTGTTGGTTTCCGACGGGAACGGTGACGGACGCACCGCACATCTCTGTCCTCCAGTTCCTGCGGACTTCCACCGCTGGAAGTCTAGGATTTTGGTGTGTGTGTGCTTTATCATCGTTCCTTACAATGCCGTGTACGACAGTGATCGCAACTTCTACTGAAATGTGGATGGCCGTCGGCTCGCTAGGAGCTCATCCGCCCTTTGACAGGTCTTGTTTTTGGTCCTGCTCGGGATCCACAGCCCCCCTCGTCACCTGGCAAACCAGGTGGGGGAGACGGTTTAGTCGCCGACTATCCGACCATGGACCACGGGATTACATGGTACCGGCGTCAGGGGGAACCCCCTGACCTGACCTGACCTGCGTGCTATCCAGTCAGTGGAAAGGCAACACATGATTACAATCGAGCCGTCCACAGTGTACAGATACATGATGAAGGGAATAATGTTTAGTGCAAGGTACAGTCCATGATTGTACATGATCCAAGACCCTCTATACCTTGCAGTTCCATGTGCCTATCTAAACAGCCTGTTAAACACCACTATTGTATCTGCACCACCACCGCCAGTGCGCCTGCGCGTCAATCTTCAAAGCAGCGGTGTGAAATCACAAAAAACAACAACCGAAGTAATATAGTCTCATAATAAAATGATTAATACAAGAACTTCCATCTGACCTTTATGATAGAGGGTAGGGTCGTGGTGGGCACGTAATCACCTACGTAACTCCTCATAAAATAAAGATCAAACTTCAAACTTAGGTAAGTTCTCGTTTAATCTTACTATTTTACTTCGGAGTCACGTGAGTGACTACGTGAAGATTCTAAAGCTTTGTGATTTCATGCCGTGGATCAATCCCGGCTTCTCACTGCATAGATTGACTCGGAACGAGAATAATCAATCATGCATTCATAACAACATTTGTACCACAAATGCAGTAATTCATTTCAATAATGAAATGAATCAGATCCCCTTTAAACCAGAGGAATTTACACAGAACTTAAATTATTTTCTGCAAACAACCCCGCATTAACAATAGGCCGATGGTAAAAATGTTGAAACAGCCTGTTAAACACCACTATCGTATCTGCCTCCACCACACTGTGTAAAATACCTACCCCACACATCCCCCATTTACCCCTCTCTCCTTATAGCTATGCTCTCTAGTGTTGAACACTTCCACCTTGGAAACAAGTTTCTGACTGTCCACCCTATCAATGCCAATCTTTTTATGCACTGAAATATGAATATCTTCCTCACCAGATGTGAGTATGAATATTTTAACACTCATGTTCCATAATTCTGAACTGCTTGGTAAAAGTTTAAAAAAAATATGGAACTGGACCTAATCTTATCTGGCACCACAAAGTTGTTGGTGATGTGTTTTGCACGCTTTTAGTTTAACTGAGTCCCAGTTTGTCCCAACAGGGTCATGGAAGGATTACAAAACATTAGTTTAGCTTGTTTAGAGATACAGCAAGGAAACAGGCCCTTCAGCCCACCGACTATTGATCACACTAGTCATAAGGTCACGAATGATAGGAGTAGAATTAGGCCATTCGGCCCATCAAGTCTACTCCGCCATTCAATCATGGCTGATCTATCTCTCCCAATCCCATTCTCCTGCCTTCTCCCCATAACCTCTGACACCCGTACTAATCAAGAATCTATCTATCTCTGCCTTAAAAATATCCACTGACTTGGCCTCCACAGCCGTCTGTGGCAAAGAATTCCACTGATTCACCACCCTCTGACTAAAGAAATTTGTCTTCGTCTCCTCCCTAAAAGAACGTCCTTTATGTCTGAGGCTGCGCCCTCTAGTCCTAGACTCTCCCACCAGTGGAAACATCCTCTCCATATCCACTCTATCCAAGCCTTTCACTATTCTGTACGTTTCAATGAGGTCCCTCCCCTCATCCTTCCAAACTCCAGCGAGTACAGGCCCAGTGCCGACAAACGCTCATCATTGGTGAACCTACTCATTCCTGCGATCACTTCTAAGTTATTCCACTTTCTCATGCCCTCTCTGCATGTTAGGGGCAATTTGAATGAATGAATGAATGTATCATTCTGCAGTAACTCACGCGTTGTAAGTAAAACGATCTTTATTGGCAAATACAATTGTTGAACACATGTGCGTTAAGTGAGAGCTCAAGCAGGGTCTCTGCTGCTGCTGTAGGACACACCCGTTGACAGATGACGGTCTTCCCTCGCAAACTCCCGCCAAACTGACCGTGATCACGCGACCGTTCCAGCTCTACTGATGAGCGTTCGATCTTTGTGGCTGAACCACCAGGTGGCGCCACAATTAATTAATTAATTAATTCGTTCATTAATTCATTGATTCATCCCATCCCACTTTCTTGTCTACTCTCTACGCATCAGGGACAATTTAGAGAGGCCAAATAGCCCGCAAACCCGCACATCTCCGGGATGTGGGAGGAAACCGGAGCAACTGGAGGAAACTCACATTGTCACATGCAGAACATGCAAACTTCATACAAACAGCTTATAGACAATGGGTGCAGGAGCAGGCCATTCGGCCCTTCGAGCCAGCGCCGCCATTCAATGTGATCATGGCTAATCACCCACACTCAGTACCCCGTTCCTGCCTTCTCCCCATATCCCCTGACTCCGCTATTTTTAAGAGCCCTGTCTTGCTCTCTCTTGAAAGCATCCAGAGAACCGGCCTCCACCACCCTCTGAAGCAGAGAATTCCACAGACTCACCACTCTCTCTGTGAAAAAGTGTTTCCTTGTCTCCGTTCTAAATGGCTTACTCCTTATTCTTAAACTGTGGCCCCTGGTTCTGGACTCCCCCAACATCGGTAACATGTTTCCTGCCTCTGGCGTGTCCAAACCCCTAATAATCTTATAGAAACATAGAAACATAGAAATTAGGTGCAGGAGTAGGCCATTCGGCCATTCGGCCTTTCGAGCCTGCACCGCCATTCAATATGATCATGGCTGATCATCCAACTCAGTATCCCGTACCTGCCTTCTCTCCATACCCTCTGATCCCTTTAGCCACAAGGGCCACATCTAGCTCCCTCTTAAATATAGCTATATGTTTCAATAAGATCCCCTCTCGTCGTTCTAAACTCCAGCCTATACAAGCCCAGCCGCTCCATTCTCTCAACATATGACAGTCCCGCCATCCCGGGAATTAACCTTGTAAACCTACGCTGCCCTCCCTCAATAGCAAGAATGTCCTTCCTCAAATTTGGAGACCAAAACTGCACACAATACTCCAGGTGTGGTCTCACTAGGGCCCTGTACAACTGCAGAAGGACCTCTTTGCTCCTATATTCAAGATCAGGATCAAGGCTGGGTCTCAGGTGTGTCAGGCAGTGGCTCTGTCAACTGTGCCACTGTGCTGCCCGTAGTCTGAAGAGACCCAGGGCAATAATTTTCCCAGCCATAATAAATTATGAATAAATTAGCTGGTTAAATACAGATCTACTCACTATCCTACATACGAATGAGCTCCAACAATGTAATTGAATTCATAACGATGTTCGTCGCACCTAGCCCACAGCTAAGTTTCCTTGATCATCATTACTTTTTTAGCATATCTTTCATTCATTTGTTCAAAATCTCTCTGTATTGCCGTCTATATCTCTCGTTTCCCTTTCCCCCGACTCTCAGCCTGAAGAAGGGTCTCGACCCGAAACGCCACCTATTTCCCTACAAACCTGTAGGCGACAACCTACGTTAACCTGGCGACAACCTACGACAGCACCTACGTCAAGCTACGCTCATTGGCGTCAAACCCATAGTTGCCGACTTCAGTATGTCGAAAATCCAGCGACGACCAGAAAGACTCTACGACTCTTTGGACGACTGAGGAGACGATTCACGACCACACAGGCGACCATGGGGCGACCATGTGGCGACAACCTAGTCGCCTGGAGTCGCCTAAAAGAGCCGTATTTCGTCGTGGACGTCTTGGACTACCCACCAAATAGTCAAGCTGGCCAATGACATCGAAGACAGTTTCGAAAAGGGTCGCAAGGCGCGCGTCACACTGTTGGACCTCACCGCCGCCTACGATACAGTGCGGCTCCAGGGCCTGACCTCGAAGCTCCTCCACACCATTCCTGACCGCCATTGAGTGAGGTTCTTGGCCAACATCCTGGCCAACCGCAGTTTTGTACTCAAGACCAGCGACGGACAATCTAGCCGGCTGTGACGCCTAAGAAGCGGAGTCCCCCAAGGGCTCGGTACTGGCCCCCGTGCTCTTCAATCTCTATATCAGACATCTGCCACACACGACCTCGCGCCAGTATGGATACGCAGATGATCTGGCCCTACTGCACTCGGACAGGAGTTGGTCAAACGTGGAGGATGTGCTCTCGCCGGATATGGAACTTGTCACGGGCTGCCTTCAGACCTGGAGACTAAAACTGAGTGTGGCAAAAACCACCACAACGGCCTTTCACCCGAACAACAAGGAAGCTCAACGCCAGCTAACCGTCGCCCTCAATGGGTCACCCCCTACCCTATAACCCATTTCCTACATACCTTGGGGTGAAACTAGATCGGCAGCTGACCTACAAGCAACGCCTTGAAGCTCTCCGTGCTAAAGTCTCGGTGCGGAACAACCTCCTGCGTTGCTTGGCTGGATCCTCATGGAGCGCCAGGACATCTACTCTCCGAACCAGTGCTCTTGCACTCGTGTACAGCGCCGCTGAGTACACCGTCCCAGCATGTTGCCGCAGCGCTCATACTGGCAAGCTAGATGCCATCCTCAACGACACCATGTGGATCATCACCGGCTGCCTACGTCCTACTCAGACGGATCATCTGCCGGTGCTCACGGGTATCGCACACGCCAAGATTCGCAGAGAGTACTTCACCCACAGGCGGGTGTGCAAGGCCCCATTGGACGCCAAACATCCTTTGCACCACCTCGCCCAGGACTCACAGCAACTGGGACCTCAACGCCTGTCATCTCGTCGCCCCTTCTCCCGTCACGTAGCGACCCTCTGTGGCTCCGGGTTCAACACACTAGGAGCTTGGAGAACCAGCTGGGAACAGACCACGCGACCTCCGCAATTCACTGTTACACCGAACACCACAGCCCCACCCGGCTCGGGCCTGCCCCGCAAAGAGTGGCTCGCCCTGAACCGGCTCCGTACAGGGGTCGGCCGGTTCAACGCCAACTTACATCGCTGGGGGGCTGCGTCCATCAGCAGCCTGCGTGTGTGGAGCAGACCAGCAAACAGCGCAGCAGCACGTCATTGTCGACTGCGCTGTCCTCCGCCACCCCTGGTGGAGGGGTAGACCTCACGGCCCTCGACAACAGCACATTGAACTGGCTACAGGCCCTGGAGGGCGTCACATAACCTCTGCTGCCTCAAACGCAAGGAGAAGAAGCCTAAACAATCGCCTAAAGGGCCTGTCCCACTTATGTGTTCTTGGCACGCAAATTACGCAACCTGGTGGTCGCGTTGAGGCGCACGGGCATCGTATGGCCACGTGGGGCCAGTCCCACTGAGAATCACGGAGGGGTATGTAGTTTTGCGCGACATCGCGCGGGGCTCCAAAATTTTGTAGCGAACGAAATCTTCGCGGGCCAACGGCCTGTCGCGGAACTGACGGCCAAAGTGGGACAGGCCCAAGACCCTGGCACGACGCAACGTCTCACCTTCAACAGCAGCAGAAGCAGGCAAACGATCTCCAAACTCGGCCTGGGGCTCACGGCCGTTGCGGTCCGGATCCGCCCCCACTTCTACTCCCCAAGCGAGGCCAAGAAAATTGAAGATAGACACAAAATGCAGGAGTAACTCAGCGGGACCGGCAGCATCTCTGGAGAGAAGCAATGGGTGACGTTTCGGGTCAAGACCCTTCTTTCAGACTGAAGAAGAGTCTCGACACGAAACGTCACCCATTGCTTCTCTCCAGAGATGCTGCCGGCCCCGCTGAGTTACTCCAGCAGTTTGTGTCCATCTTCAAATGACGTCACGCGCTCCAGACGGCCGTGCGGACGCATGAAATCGCGCGCGACCTTCGCGGGACCGTCGCGCCTCAACGCGACCACGAGGTCGTGTAATTAGCGTGCCAAGGACACCTAAGTGGGACAGGGCCGTATCTGTTTCTTAAAATGTTGGGATAGTTCCAGCCTCAACTACCTCGTCTGGCAGCTCGTTCCATGCAAACACCCACCACCCCCTTGTGTGTGAAATGCACTCTGAGCCTTTTGGACTTTGGCTATCAATTAGCATTTGTCTTGTATCTGACCTTTGATGGAAGCATGGCTTGGCCCTTTCCAAAGTTGAGTGTGCAGTTCACAGCCACAGCGTTTGTTTATCTGCTAATGATCCATTGAAATAACAACTGTGCATTGGGCGCAGAGGACCAAAGAGATCAGAGGAGCTCAAGGCTTTAAAACACTTCTTTGATCTCTGGTTGTTTCGGCAATTCCTGGTCGTAAAGAAAGGCGTCTTTGTAATGTCAGGGTTCAGCACCCATCACTTGGCTCAAGGCATCCGCATATTTATCAAGAATTCAGAGTTATGCTCTGAGGAGCTGGCCAAAAAAAATAAAATCATACTTAATAAATAAGTAGCCGAGCTCTTGTAATTCCACACGCGCGGCTATTGGGAAGAAAGAGCCTCTTTGAACCTGTCAAAGGGGATCTCTCCGCAGAAACACTCGTGCCTTTGAGCAAGATGTCTGCTGCCTCCACCCACGCACTCAAGCGGGGGGTTGATTGAAAGGTGCAGAGTGGAAACAGGCCCTTCGGCCCACCGAGTCCCTGCCGACCATCGATTACCTATACACACTAGCTAGATTTTAGACTTTGGAGATACAGCCTTGGAAACAGCCCCCATTATCATATCAGAACCACGGCGGCCATCGATTACCTATTCACGCCAGTTAGCTTGTAGACTTTCGACATAGTGCGCGGTAACAGGCCCTTCGGCCCACCGAGCCCACGCCAACCAGCGATCAGTCGTACACACTAGCTCTATGCGGAACATTTAGACTTTAGACAGCTGACAGGAAGGCAGAGACCAAATCACAAACCACAAAGTGGGTCCCTTAAGCCCAGCTTTATAGCATATGCTGGTGAACCTGAGCAGTCACCAGTACCCGTTCACGGCTGTGGTGAAATTAAAAAAAAAAAATTAAAAAAATTAAAAATAAAATAAAATAAAGAAAAAAAAAACAACAAGAACAAAAAAAAAAACAAAACAGCACGGAAACACCCACTGGGTCCGCGCCGACCAGCGATCCCCGCACACTAACACTATCCTACACACACTAGGGACAATGTACAATTTTACCCAAAGCCAATTAACCTACAAACCTGTACGTCTTTGGAGTGTGGGAGGAAACCGGAGCATCCGGAGAAAATCTATGTGGTCATGGGGAGAAGGTACAAACTGTGTAGGATCGGTCCCGGGTCTCCGGCGCTGTGCGGCAGCAACTCTACCGCTGCACCACCGTGCCACCCTGTTGATCTGTGTAGTTTTATGTAGAACCACTAGGTCTCTGTAGAAACAAAGAACTGCAGCTGGGTGGCAGTGTGAACTGTGAGGAGGATGCTATGAGAATGCAGGGTGACTTGGACAGGTTGGGGGAGTGGGCAGATGCATGGCAGATGAAGTTTAATGCGGATAAATGTGAGGTTATCCACTTTGGTAGCAAAAACAGGAAGGCAGATTACTATCTAAATGGAGTCAAGTTGGGAAAAGGGGAAGTACAACGGGATCTGGGGGTCCTTGTACATTAGTCTATGAAAGTAAGCATGCAGGTACAGCAGGCAGTGAAGAAAGCGAATGGCATGTTGGCCTTTATAACAAGAGGAATCGAATATAGGAGCAAAGAGGTCCTTCTGCAGTTGTACAGAGCCCTAGTGAGACCACACCTGGAGTATTGCGTGCAGTTTTGGTCTCCAAATTTGAGGAAGGACAATCTTGCTATTGAGGGAGTGCAGCGTAGGTTTACAAGGTTAATTCCCGGGATGGCGGGACTGTCATATGCTGAGAGAATGGAGCGGCTGGGCTTGTACACTCTGGAGTTTAGAAGGATGAGAGGATATCTCATTGAAACATATAAGATTGTTAATGGCTTGGACACTCTAGAGGCAGGAAACATGTTCCCGATGTTGGGGGAGTCCAGAACCAGGGGCCACAGTTTAAGAATAAGGAATAAGCCATTTAGAACGGAGACGAGGAAACACTTTTTCTAACAGAGAGTGGTGAGTCTGTGGAATTCTCTGCCTCAGAGGGCGGTGGAGGCAGGTTCTCTGGATGCTTTCAAGAGAGAGCTAGATATTGCTCTTAAAAATAGCGGAGTCAGGGGATATGGGGAGAAGGCAGGAACGGGGTACTGATTGGGGATGATCAGCCATGATCACATTGAATGGCGGTGCTGGCTCGAAGGGCCAAATGGCCTACTCCTGCACCTATTGTCTATGGTCTATTGTCTATTGCCAGATGCTGGTTTACACAAAGTGCTGGAACATAGGACACGAGCCGAAACATCACCTATCACTGTTCTCCAGAGATAGTGCCTGACCCGCTGAGTTACTCCAGCACTTTGTGTCCTTTACACACTGGTTCCGTTATCCACTTTCTCGTCCACTTCCGAAACGCTGCGGGGAAATTTACAGAGGCCAATTTCCCGACAAACTCCCATGTCTTTATTAATGTTTAATGTTTTATGTATCAATCTTAACTGTCACTGTATGAAATGTTGTCACTTCGGGCGGAGCACCAGGGCAAATTCCTTGTATGTGAATACTTGGCCAATAAACTTATTCATTCATTCATTCGTTCATTCATTCGTTCAAGTCTTTGGGATGTGGGAGGAAACTGGAGCTCCCGGAGGTAACCCACAGGGAGAACGTGCAAACTCCACGCAGGCGGCACCTGAGGTCAGGATCGAACCTGGGACTTTTGCGCCACGGTGCAGCAGCTCTACCCCTGTGCCACCTAAATTGATACAAGCGCAGCACTGTTGCAGATAGTTTAGTATAGAGATACAGCGCGGAAACAGGCCCTTCGGCCCACCACGTCGACTAGCGATCCCCGCACATCAACACTGTCCGACACACACGAGGGGCAATTTTTACACCTTCGCTTAGTCCAATAAATGGGATCAGTGTGGAAATAAAGAACTGCAGATGCAGGTATACCAAAAAAAAGTGCTGGAGTAACTCCGCAGATCAGGCAGCATCTCTGGAGAGAAGCGTTGGGGCGAGAGCCACAGGAAACGGTCATTTGGCCCCCAATGTGTCGAAGATGTTTTCTAATAACATATTTTCCTACGCAACAGGGTGGCAGAGTGGTGCAGCGGTAGAGTTGCTGCCTTACAGGGCCACGCACCTGGCTGGATGGCAGATGGATGGCACAAGGATGGCAGATGTTTCAGGGTCAAGACCCTTCTTCAGACTGAGGAAAGATCCCGACCTGAAACGTCACCTATCCATGTTCTCCACAGATGCTGCCTGCAGCACTTTGTGTGTGTAATTGGGATCAATATACGCCTTGGTGATTTGAATGTTCATCGAGATACCTCTTAAATTGTTGAGAGCACATGTTCCTTTTTTCTGTATTGCAAGGCGGTATAACAATAGACATTAGGTGCAGGAGTAGGCCATTCGGCCCTTCGAGCCAGCACCTGGTGTGGTGGTGCAGCGGGTAGATTGCAAGTTACAGCATGGAAACAGGCCCTTTGGCCCACTGTCCATACTGTCCATCGAACACCTGTTCACACAAGTTCTATGTTATCCCACTTTCTCATCCACTCCCTACGCATTCGGGGGCAATTTGCAGAGGGCGATTAACCTTTGAGACCTGGTGAGACCACACCTGGAGTATTGTGTGCAGTTTTGGTCCACTAATCTGAGGAAGGACATTCTTGCGATTGAGGGAGTGCAGCGTAGATTCACCAGGTTAATTCCTGGGATGGCGGGACTGACATATGATGAAGGAATGGGTCGACTGGGCTTGTATACTCTGGAATTTCGAAGGATGAGAGGGCATCTTATAGAAACATATAACATTCTTAAGGGATTGGACAGGTTAGATGCAGGAAAAATGTTCCCCATGTTGGGGGAGTCCAGAACCAGGGGCCACGGTGTAAGAATAAGGGGTAGGCCATTTAGGACTGAGATGAGGAAAAACCTTTTCACCCGGAGAGCTGTGAATCTGTGGAATTCTCTGCCACAGAAGGTAGTGGAGGCCAATTCACTGGAGGCTTTCAAGAGAGATTTAGATAGAGCTCTTAGGGCTAAAGGAATCAAGGGATATGGGGAGAAGGCAGGAACGGGGTACTGATTTTGGATGATCAGCCATGATCATATTGAATGGCGGTGCTGGCTCGAAGGGCCAAATGGCCTACTATTGCTCCTATTTTCTATGTTTCCTACAAACCCGGACATTTTTTGGATGTGGGCGGAAACAGAAGCACCTGCTGCCTCATAGCCCCATCAACCCGGATTCAATCCTGATTCTTACATGCTGTCTGTGTGGAGTTTGCTTGTTCTCCCTGTGACCGCGTGTGTTTCCTCCGAATGCTTCGGTTTCCTCCCACATCCCAAAAGATGTGCGGGTTGGAAGGTTACCTGTCGTCTACTGCCAATTACTCCGAGTGTCGGTGAGCAGTAGAATTATTGGGAATGTCGGGAAAGGATTACAGAGATACAGCGTGAAAGCAAGGCCCTTCGGCCCACCGAATTCATGCTGACCGATGATCACCCACACGCCAGTTCTATCCTACACAGTCGGGACAATTTACCGAAGTCAATTAACCTCCCAAACTTGTACATCTTCGGGATGTGTGAGGAAACCGGAGCACCCGGAGAAAACCCACGCAGGTCGCAGGGAGAATGTGACGGTACTTTGTTGTTAGAAAATATGTTATTAGACAACATGTTCGACATATGGGTGGGTGGGCGGGGGGGGGGGGGCAAAAGGACCATTTGCTCTGGGTCTCGACCAGAAACGTCACCCATTCCTTCTCTCCAGAGATGCTGCCTGTCCCTCTGAGTTTGTGTCTATCTTGGGTTTAAACCAGCATCTGCACTTCCTTCCCACACACCATGTTTCATATGTTACAGGAAAAGAAATATTGTCTGAATAACATCAGGGGGTTGAAATGGCATTTAGCTACTTTGTAAGACAATATGGAGATATTACTATCTGTGATGCTTATCAGGAGAGGCCCCTGGGCTTCGGTACACAATGATTTTGCTTCCGACTCCCAGGGGACCCCATGTAAAGGAAGGCTCCTAGAATTGTTTTTGAGATGTGTTGTATTACATGGCCCAGCTCGGAGGTTCAAAGCTGGCTTTGGTTTCATGAAGAATTAAGCGCTGATGAGAGAATATGTGTGAGCAGCATGAATAAAGAGCTACCGGCTCCTTCGGCCCTGCTGGGAGCTCTGCCTCGGAGCGAGCCAGGGCAAGTGCATCGACCCCTCAAGGAGCACGGGCAGATCATCAAAGACGGAAGCTAGCAGCTCATTCACAGCCCTGCAAAACAGACTAACGACTGGCATCTCTGAATTACTGGGAGAGGGAGAGAGGGGGGGGGAGACAGGGGGAGAGAGAGAGGGGGAGGGGGAGAGAGGGGAGGAGAGAGAGGGGGAGGGGGAGAGAGGGAGGGGGAGAGAGGGAGAGAGAGAGGGGGAGAGAGAGACAGAGGGGGAGAGAGAGGAGAGGGAGGGGGAGAGGGGGTGGGAGAGAGAGGGAGAGAGAGAGAGAGACAGGGGGAGAGGGAGAGGGAGAGAGAGGGGGAGAGAGGGAGGGGGAGAGAGAGAGACAGAGGGGGAGAGAGGGGGAGAGGGAGAGAGAGAGAGAGGGAGAGAGAGAGGAGGAGGATAGGAGAGAGAGGAGGAGAGGGAGAGAGAGGGGGAGAGAGAGAGGAGAGGAGAGAAGGGGAGAGGGAGAGAGAGGGAGAGAGGGGAGAGAGAGATAGGGGGGGGGGAGAGAGAGGAGGAGAGAGAGGAGGAGAGGGAGAGAGAGGAGGAGAGAGGGAAGGGGAGCAAAGAGGTCCTTCTGCAGTTGTACACAGCCCTAGTGAGACCACACCTGGAGTATTGTGTGCAGTTTTGGTCTCCAAATTTGAGGAAGGACATTCTTGCTATTGAGGAAGCGCAGCGTAGGTTTACAAGGTTAATTCCTGGGATGGCGGGACTGTCATACGCTGAGAGAATGGAGCGACTGGGCTTGTACACTCTGGAGTTTAGAAGGATGAACGGGGATCTTATCGAAACATATAAGATTATTAAGGGTTTGGACATGTTTCCTGCCTTTAGCGTGTCCAAACCCTTAATAACCTTATATGTTTCAATAAGATCCCCTCTCATCCTTCTAAATTCCAGTGTACAAGCCCAGCCGCTCCATTCTATCAACATATGACAGTCCCTCCATCCCAGGAATTAACCTCGTGAACCTACGCTGCACTCCCTCAATAGCAAGAATGTCCTTCATCAAATCTGGAGACCAAAACTGCAGACAATACTCCAGGTGTGGTCTCACTAGGGCCTTGTACAACTGCAAGGCCCTTGTGAGACAACTAGTTCTCACTAGGGCCCTGCATAACTCTTACATAACTGGAACATGGCCTCCCAACTTCATTACTCAACCGAATACTGAGTACTGAACTGTTAGTATTTCCAGCGTAGCCCTGTAGTTTTGTTACATCTATCTCAGATTTCCAGCATTGCTTTTTTGATTTTGTCTGATTATTCTCTTTTCAAGCACTTTGGGCGTTGTTAAAATGATAAATGCCAGCCGTTATATTCTGCATCTTGCTGCCTGAGCCGTACTTGTCCGTGGAAGCATCTGGGATTCTGCACGCACAGCTTTACATTCCGGCATATCACAGTTCTGTGCGTAAATGAAGGTTCCCCATGAGAAACCAGAAAGCAGGCCATCACAGCTGCTTCCCCAGTACTTATTACTGAAGGTTTACATGTATTATTGTCACGTGTACCAGGGTACGCGGAAACCCTTTTCATTTGCAAGCTACCCAGATGGAGCAGATTTCTTGTTTGGTTAAGAGATACAGCGCGGAAACAGGCCCCCCTCGGCCCACCGAGTCCGCGCAGACCGGCGATGCCCGCGCATCAACACTATCCTACGCACACGAGGGACAATTTTAAATTTACACCAAGCACCCGTAGTCAGGATGGGAACCGGATATACTGTAAGCAGCCGGATAGACAATAGACAATAGACAATAGGTGCAGGAATAGGCCATTCAGCCCTTCGAGCCTGCACCGCCATTCAATGTGATCATGGCTGATCATCCCCAATCAGTACCCCGTTCCTGCCTTCTCCCCATATCCCCATGACAGCTATTTTTTAAGAGCCCTATCTAGCTCTCTCTTGAAAGCATCCAGAGAACCGGCCTCCACCGCCCTCTGAGGCAGAGAATTCCACACACTCACCACTCTCTGTGAGAAAAAATGTTTCCTCATCTCCGTTCTAAATGGCTTACTCCTTATTCTTAACCTGTGGCCCCTGGCTTCTGGAGCTGTAAGGCAGCAACTTTACCGCTGCGCCATTGTGCCACCCGGATCTAGCGGTCAGCAATAAAATCAAGTATAACAGATAGAGTAGGTGTCGGCAACCTTGTTCTGCATCGGGGCCAGGACCCATGTCTGTGAGCGAATGGCGGGCCACATCTAGCCCCACAGCGTGACACTTGGTGTTGTTTTTCGCATTAGTTTTTTGCAGTTCCCTCGCCTGCGTGCCCCGGGACTGGCTGGAGCACCCAGGACGCCTGCGTGCCCCGGGACTGGCTGGAGCACCCAGGTCACCTGCGTGCCCCGGGACTGGCTGCAGTTCCCAGGTCACCTGCGTGCCCCGGGACTGGCTGGAGCACCCAGGACGCCTGCGTGCCCCGGGACTGGCTGCAGTTCCCAGGTCACCTGCGTGCCCCGGGACTGGCTGCAGTTCCCAGGTCACCTGCGTGCCCCGGGACTGGCTGGAGCACCCAGGTCACCTGCGTGCCCCGGGACTGGCTGCAGTTCCCAGTTCGCCTGCGTGCCCCGGGACGAGCTGTAGTTCCCAGATCACGAAAACAAATTGAAAAAAAATCCGCCTGCGGTCCGGATGATTTCGGGTTACGGGCCGGATCCGGCCCGTGGGCCGTAGGTTGCCGACCCCTGAGATAGATCAACGAGAAAGATACATACAGTAGTGCAGAATATAGTTCTCTTAAATTAAACGCACCAGTTCCACAAAGTCCAATGTCCGCAAAGGGGTAGAGGTCATATGCTGACCCACGCACGCTACTCCGACACGATCCCATTTTATTAGAACATGGTTTCGTTTTTAATTTAGTTTAGAGATACAGCGCTGAAACAGGCCTATTGTTATCTGCGCCGACCAGCGATCCCCGCACACTAACACTAGGGACAATTTTAAATTTACACCAAACCGATTAACCTACAAACATGTTCGTCTTTAGAGTGGGGGAGGACACCAGAGCATCCGGAGAAAACCTACGCAAGGTCACGGGGAGAAAGTACAAACTCCGTACAGACAGCACCCGTAGTCAGGATCGAACCCGGGTCTCTGGTGCTGTAGGTGCTGTAAGTTTGCAGCTCCACCGTACAGCCCCACAGTACAGCACAGCACAGGAACAGGCCCTTCGGCCCAAATATCCTGTTGAACACGATGCCAAGTTAAGCCTCGGTGTATTACTGCTCTTAAGGGTCTTGCCATTAACTGTATACTTTCCCCTTGCTCTCAATACCATTTAGAACATCCATGTGCCCCAGATGTAGATAAATAAACATCTTTGAGGTTTGTTATCAGATTATCATAGAACAGTACAGGGCAACAACAGGCCCTTCAGCCCACAAGAGGGATGCAATGTGCTGGAGCGACTCAGCAGGTCAGGCAGCATCTCTGGAGAAAAGGAACAGGTGATGTTTCAGGTCAGAACCCTCTTCAGAGAGCTGTCTTCTTCAGCCCACAATGTCTGTGTCGAACATTGATGCTGAGACCAACTCACTCTTATCTGCCTGTGCATGATCCTTATTCCTCCACTCCCTGCATTTCCATGTGCCCATCTAAAAGCCCATTGAACATCACAGGGGCACATCTGCTCCACCACCACCCCTTGCCACATGTTCCAGTCACCATATCCAACCCTTTGTCCCTGGAACCGACACACTGCAGTGCTGGGAACTAATGTCAATAGACAATAGACAATAGGTGCAGGAGTAGGCCATTCGGCCCTTCGAGCCAGCACAGCCATTCAATGTGATTGTGGCTGATCATCCCCAATCAGTACCCTGTTCTGGCTTCTCCCCATATCCCCTGACTCCGCTATCTTTAAGAGCCCTATCTAGCTCTCTCTTGAAAGCATCCAGAGAACCTGCCTCCACCACCCTCTGAGGCAGAGAATTCCACAGACTCACAACTCTCTGTGAGAAAAAGTGTTTCCTCGTCTCCGTTCTAAATGGCTTACCCCTTATTCTTAAACTGTGGCCCCTAGTTCTGGACTCCCCCAACATCGGGAACATGTTTCCTGCCTCTAGCATGTCCAAGCCCTTAACAATCTTATATGTTTCAATAGATTCCATCTCATCCTTCTAAACTCCAGAGTGTACAAGCCCAGCCGCTCCATTCTATCAGCATATGACAGTCTCGCCATCCCAGGAATTAACCTTGTGAACCTACGCTGCACTCCCTCAATAGCAAGAATGTCCTTCCTCAAATTAGGGGACCAAAACTGCACACAATACTCCAGTGTGGTCTCACTAGGGCTCTGTACAACTGCAGAAGGACCTCCTTGCTCCTATATTCGATTCCTCTTGTTCCTCTTGTTTTGCTTAGAGATACAGCGTGGAAACAGGGCCTTCGATCCCACCGAGCCCACGCTGACCTGTGATCACCCCGTACACTAGCTCTATCCCACGCACTGTGGATAAATTATAGAAGCCAATAAACCTACAAACCTGCACACCTTTGGCATGTGGGAGGAAACCGGAGCACCTGGAGAAAACCCACGTGGTCCACAGGGAGAATGTGCAAACTCCATACAGACAGCACCGCTAGAACCCGGGGTCTCTGACGCTATGAGGCAGCAACTCCACCACTACGTCACTGTGTCACCCCAGTGGGCCTGTCCCACATAGGCGATTTTTTTCGGCGACTGCCAGCGGACTGTCATATTCGTAGCAGGTCCCCGAAAAACGGCGACTGGACCCCCCCTAAGACAATGTCTACGACAATATCTACGACAACCTACCACCTGGTCGACGTCAAGCTACGGCAAGCTACCGACAACCGGCGACCCATTAGGACGTCCACCTACGACCACACCTACCACAACCTACGTCCACCCGCGACAAGCTACGACAAGATAAGACAATTCAGTCGCCGGTACCTGTCGCCAGTTGACGTAGGTAGTCGCCAATGGAATTCACCGAAGTCAGCAACCGCCGACTGTGAAAGTTCGTTTCTTAAAAGCAGATAGCAACAACCGTTGAAGGTAGACCATGGCAATCTTTAATTGATTCGTCAGTGGCCAGATTATAATGAGCACAAACGTTGCTCAGTGTTTCTCGTGCTCCCACTCGCAGAACAAAGGCGAGTTAGCGCAATTATACATTTTCTTCTCAGTAAACACTCCTATCAAGTCTGAATATGGCATGACTGAAAGATTCTGTAGCCTTTCACAATATAGGAAAAGCTGGGTCCAAATCAAGCTCATCCAATAACAAGCTATTACTTATCTCTGGAGCATCAGCTATTTTTTTCAATCTTGGCTTCATTATGGCCTTGAAGAAGCACATGTTATTACTGCAGGCTGCCATCTTAATGTCTTGATTGAAAAGACAACCTGCCCTCCATGTTGTGTTTCATATAATTTACAAAGTCATTCAGACTTGGCACCGAGCCACTCTTTTGTTCTACTAGTCCATACTTTTGTAGAAGAACGACTCCATTTTAGATTTGACTATTAGATTTGACTATTAGCTCTTTCATGGCAACCTGCGTCATCCTGGCGACAACCTACGACAGCACCTACGACAGGAGAAGACAAGCTACGACAAGCCGACTGTCGCCAAAAAGTTTTGAACATTTCAAGATCCAGCATCGACCAGAAAAACGCTACGACTCTTTGGGCGACTGAGGAGACCACACAGGCGACGCCCAGGCAACCATGTGGCGACAGCCTAGTCGCCTGTCGTCGCCGAGAAAAATCGCCTAAGTGGGACAGGGGCTTAAGATCCTGCTGTAACTTCTGATAACCCTCTTCACTATCTGCGATACCACCCATTTTAGCGAGCCCTCTGCTCTGCGACGCTCCCCAGAGCCACTGCCATTCACTGTGAATTTCCTGCCCTGGGTTGACTTCCCAAAATGTACCTGTCCAAATGTCCTTCTCGTGGTTGTTGTTGCGTCTGTCTCCTAACCTCTGTAAAGTCCGTCTTTCAAACCTGCGCTGATCTCTTGCAGTTGCTGGGAAGAGTCATGAGCGAGTTGTGTGAAACGGGTGGAATACTTCGGAATAATGCCCCTGTCACAATTCTTTCACTGGCCCTCCCGCTCTCACTGCCTTAATCTGTCTGACCCGTTTATCCCTTGCCCCATTATAGGCTTGGATAGAGTGGATGTGGAGAGGATGTTTCCACTAGTCTAGGACTAGAGGGCACAGCTTCAGAATTAAAGGGCGTTCATTTAGGAAGGAGATGAGGAGGGATTTCTTCAGTCAGAGGGTGGTGAATCTGTGGAATTCTTTGCCACAGAAGGTTGTGGAGGCCAAGTCAGTGGATATATTTAAGGCAGAGATAGATAGATTCTTGATTAGTGCGGGTGTCAGGGATTGTGGGGAGTGGGCAGGAGAATGGGGTTGGACGAGAGAGGTTGATCAGCCATGATTGAATGGTGGAGTCGACTTGATGGGCCGAATGGCCTAATTCTGCCCCTATCACATGATCTTATGATCCCCTGTTCGGTGTCAAACTTTGTCTTGGTGTTGTGTAATAAAACTTGGTTTGATAAAACTCCCATCAAGTGCCTGAGGAAGTTTTATATCTCCTCAGCTGCTGCAGTTCTGATCCTGTAGCTTAACACAAGAGTCTTCATTGTTGACTGGATGTGTAAGTAGCAACCTTCTATCCACCCTCCCCCACCCCAACCCTCCCTTCTCTCTCCCGGTTGGTTCCCCATCTATCAACTTAATGAGTGTAAACTTCATCTCAATATTTTAGATAAATCATTTTTAATTGTTATCAGAAAAGAGGCTAGCAGAACAAATATGGTAATAAGCAATAAATGTCAGAACAATTCATCCTGAACAGTGTGTTAATGAATAGCGGGAAATGAATGATTCAGCATGTGCCTGACAGCATCAAGCAACCTGCAGGAAACTCAACTGGTTATTGGTACTCACAAGACAATGTCTGCGGAAAAAAAGTTTCCAATGGGAAAAGTTACATCATGGTAACGATGGATTTATGCCGGATGAATAGAGAGAAGCTGTTCCCATTGTTCCTGATATTATATTTCATTCTGACACAAGAGGCCTTTCGGCCCTTCAAGGCTATGCCAGCTCATCGAGCTAATCAATCAGTGCCGTTCCAATAGACAATAGGAGTAGGGCATTCGGCCTTTCGAGCCAGCACCACCAGAGAACATATTCTATGTTCTAACATTCACCTATACTGGGAGTGATTGCTGCATCATGGTGTCATCATTAGTGCATTGTTCGAAAAACAACTGAAATAGGTTTACATATTGGGCCAAGTTGGCAATAGACAATAGACAATAGACAATAGGTGCAGGAGTAGGCCATTCGGCCCTTCGAGCCAGCACCGCCATTCAATGTGATCATGGCTGATCATCCCAATCCGTACCTCGTTCCTGCCTTCTCCCCATATCCTGACTCCGCTATTTTTAAGAGCTCTATCTAGCTCTCTCTTGAAAGTATCCAGAGAACCGGCCTCCACCGCCCTCTGCGGCAGAGAATTCCACAGACTCACAACTCTCTGGGTGAAATAGTTTTTCCTCATCTCCGCTCTAAATGACCTCCCCCTTATTCTTAAACTGTGGCCCTGGTTCTGGACTCCCCCAACATTGGGAGCATGTTTCCTGCCTCTAGCGTTGTCCAAACCCTTAATAATCTTATATGTTTCAATAAGATACCCTCTCATCCTTCTAAATTCCAGTGTATTCTAGCCCAGTTGCTCCATTCTATCAACATATGACAGTCTCGCCATCCCGGGAATCAACCTCATGAACCTACGCTGCACTCCCTCAATAGCAAGAATGTCCTTCCTCAAATTTGGAGACCAAAACTGCACACAATACTCCAGGTGTGGTCTCACTAGGGCCCTGTACAACTGCAGAAGGACCTTCTTGCTCCTACTCAATACTCAACTCCATACTCAACTCCTCTTGTTATGAATGCCATGATGCCATTAGCTTTATTCACTGCCTGCTGTACCTGCATGCTTACTTTCAGTGACTGATGAACATGGACCCCCAGATATCACTGTACTTCCCCTTTTAGTTAAACAGTTATATAATAATAATAATGGATTATATTTATATAGCGCCTTTCTAATACTCAAGGCGCTTTACATCGCATTATTCATTCACTCCTCAGTCACACTCGGTGGTGGTGAGCTACTTCTGTAGCCACAGCTGCCCTGGGCAGAGTGACGGAAGCGTGGCTGCTAATCTGCGCCTACGGCCCCTCCGACCACCACCAATCACTCACACACATTCACACACATTCACAGGCAGGCAAAGGTGGGTGAAGTGTCTTGCCCAAGGACACAACGACAGTATGCACTCCAAGCGGGATTCGAACCGGCTACCTTCCGGTTGCCAGCCGAACACTTAGCCCATTGCGCCATCTGTCGGCATGGTGAGAAGTTGATGGGCCAAACTACCTCTTTCTATGATGTAGTTATTCCACAATGTACAAGATGTTGGCAAGGCCGCAATTCAAGTTCACATTTATTGTCACATGGACCAATTGGCACAGTGTCATGTTCGATTTTGGTCACCCTGCCATAGTAATTCAGCTAGAAAGAGGGGGTGGAGACTGCAAGCTTCACGTGGTCCGCCCTGTTTTCGACGAATGCAT
>CM075977.1:393964419-393987108 GCA_038087875.1 Malacoraja senta
GAAACAGGCCCATCAGCCCAACTCGCCCACACTGGCCAACATGTCCCAGCTGCACTAGTCATAGAGTGATTACTGTGTGGAAACAGGCCCTTCAGCCCAACTCGCCCACACCGGCCAACATGCCCCATCTACACTAGTCATAGAGTGATACTGTGTGGAAACAGGCCCTTCAGCCCAACTCGCCCACAACGGCCAACATGTCCCAGCTGCACTAGTCCCACCAGCCAGCATTTGGTCCATATCCCTCCAAATGTTGCGATAGCCCCTGCTTCAACTACCTCCTCTGGCAGCTTGTTCCATACCACCCTTTGTGTGAAAAAGCTACCCCTCAGATTCCGATTAAATCTTTTCCCCTTCACCTTAAACCCCATGTCCTCTGGTCCTCGATTCACCTACTGTGGGCAAGAGACTCTGCGTCTACCCGATCTATTCCTCTCATGATTTTGTACACCTGTATAAGGTCACCCCTCATCCTCTTGTGCTCCGGGGAATAGAGACCCAGCCTACTCAACCTCTCCCTGTAGCTCACACCCTCTAGTCCTGGCAACATCCTCTTAAGGTCCTCATTGGAGTCCGTCTACCTCATTGGAGGCCTTTGAATATCTTTAATCAGACTTTACTGGAGTTTAATGAATAAATGATTTAATTAATTAATCAATCAATTAATTAATTAACAGATTAATTGATTAATCGATCAACCAATTAAGGAGCCAATTAATTAATTGATTCAATTAATTGAAGTGATTCAAAGAGTTTGTGGCCAGGGTAGCACTAAATGTTATTCCCTTTATCCTGTATCCATACACTGTGGAAGGCTTGATTTTAGTCATTCAAAGTCTTACCGCTGACAGGATAGCACGCAACTAAAAGCTTTTCACTGTACTAGGCTGCAACCTTTTCACTGTTATTGGCTGCAACCTTCCCTCCATTGATGAACTGTACACTGCAAGGGCCAGGAAGCGAGCGGGTAAAATCATCTCTGACCCCTCTCACCCTGGCCACAAACTCTTTGAATCACTTCCCTCTGGAAGGCGACTCCGGACTGTCAAAAGCTGCCACAGCCAGACATAAAAACAGCTTTTTTCCACGAGTAATTGCTCTACTCAATAACCAAAATCTGTAGCCTCCTTTTGCTCTGGTATTTTATTTAATTCACATGTTTAATCGATAATGTTTTATTATTAATGTTTAATGTTTTAAGTGTCATTCCTAACTGTCACTGTATGTCATGTTGTCACTTGCGGGCGGAGCACCAAGGCAAATTCCTTGTATGTGAATACTTGGCCAATAAACTTATTAATTCAAGGAATACTCGGCAATGATGTTTGGTTCAAGCCCGGAAAGAGTCAAAGTATTTGTAGAAGGACCGCACAGTGGGGGCAGCGGTAGAGTTACTGCCTGACTGTGCCAGAGACCCGGGTCCCATCCCGACTACAGGTGCTGTCTGTACGGAGTTTGTACGTTCTCCCCGTGACCTGCATGGGTTTTCTCCGGGTGCTCCTGCTTCCTCCCACTCTCCAAAGACGTGCGGGTTTGTCGACTAATTTGGCTTTGGTAAAATTGCAAATGATCCCTGGTGTGTAGAATAGATCTAGTGTACGAGGTGATCGCTGGTCAGCGCCAACCCGGTGGGCCGAAGGGTCTGTTTCTGTGCTGTATCGCTGAAGCCTAAAGTTTAAAGAGAATGGGCGGAGAAATGGCAGATGGAGTTTAATCCATGAAAGTGTCTAGTGGTAAAGAATGCACATGGTATTCTTGCCTTCATTACTCAAAGCATTGACTCTAAGTGTCAGGAAGTCATGGTGCTGCTTTATTGGAATTTGGTTAGGCCGCATTTGCCTGTAGATCTGATCTGGACAGATTTGTGGACAGATGGCACTCGGTATGTTTTTATGTTGGGGGTGGTGGGGTGGGGGAGGGGAATAGGGGAAACCGTTTCCAGCCACTTACCTGGGTGGTGATGCGACTTTTCTCCTGGTCGCCCTCCCTTTTCGCCCTCCCTTGCGGCCTAACAACTTGGATTGGTGCGGCCTTTCCCGGAGACGGCCCAGAGCTTCAGAAGCAGGCGCGGGCGGTGCAGTGATCACTGTGGTGGCTGTTTATGTCAAGTTCTCTCATTCTTTTTAATTGTGTGGCTGCGTGGTAACTCAAATACCACTGTACCTAATGGCGCATGTGACAATAAATGTGAATCTGAATCTGAATCACATTTGGATTATTTTCTCTGGAATGCCAGAGGTTGAGGGGATACTGGCGGAAGTATATAAATAATGAGAGGCAGAGAAAGGCTGGACTGGGCCAAACGCAGACAGGTGGAGCTAGTGTAGTGTAGATGGGACGTGTTGGTCAGGTTGGGCTAATGGGCCTGTTTTCACACTGTATTTGGGAAGGTTGGGCTAATGGGCCTGTTTTCACACTCTCCACTCCAGACCGGAATATTGCGTTGGGGGAAAGAGGCCCAACGGGTCCCACTTGGGGAAGGGAGGGGAGAGGGGTTATGGACAATGTTAACAATGACAGGACACGCAGTCTAATGCAAGATTTGTAACATTGTTGTCAGGCGAGGGAGGGAATGGGGGAGGGAGAGGGAGAGGGGAAAGAAGAGGGAGGGGTGAAGAGGAGGGGGAGGGAGAGGGGAAATGACACATGCATGCCCAGTTGGGGGCTATGCGTGAAGTGGTGGAATATGTGTTGGGGGATCGGGGTGAGTGGCGGAATATTGCATTGGGGAATAGGGCCCAATTGGGTCCCACTTGGTCCAGTGACTCTCTAAAAAGTTCCTATAGCGGGGAGACTAAAACTGAACACAATACTCCAAATGTGGCCGCACCGATATTACACATCCCTCACCACATTCCTTATGGGGAGGAGGATATATCCAGAGACAAACACAGAATGCTGGAGCAACTCAGCGGGACAGGCAGCATCTCTGGAGAGACGGGAATGGGTGACGTTTCTGTTTGAGACCCTGCTTAAGACTGAGAGTCAGGGGGAGAGGAAAACAAAGGGTATGGAAGGGTAAGGTGTGAAAAGGAGAGATCGATGGGGACATAGATCAAGGAAAATGTAGAATAGATTATTGGTGGCTGGACGAAGATGACAATGAGGCATGCAATGTAAATTTTAAACAGGAGGACAGTCAGACTTGTCGGAGAACTGGGAAGGGAGAGGGATGGAAAGAGGGGGAATGCAAGGGTTATGAAGTTAAAGAAGTCTATGTTCATGCTGCTGGGGTGTAAGCTGCCCAAACAAAACATGAGGTGCAGTTCCTCCCAATTTGTGTGTGGCCACACTCATGACATTGGTGGAGGCCCAGGACAGAGAGGTTGGTGTTTGGGAATGGGAGGGGGAGTTATAGTGCTGAGCAAGCGGAAGATCAGGTAGGTCTAGGCGGACTGAGCGGAGGTGTTCAGCAGCGGCTGAGGCAGCTGCTCTACCAGCTGTGCCTCCACCCCATAACCATGAGAGTACTCAATCGCCACGATCTCTTGGGAGCTCAGCGGGAAATTTCTCGAAAGGAAAAACATAGAGTCCTTCGACTCAACTTGCCCAGGCTGACCAACATGCCCCAGCAACACAGTGTTTGGCCCATATCCCTCTAAATCTATCCTATCCATGTACTTGTTTCAATTTTTTTTTTGAATGTTGTGATAGCACCTGCTTGCCTCCGCTACATCCTCCGGCAGCTCGTTCCATGCACCCACCAACCTTTGTGTAAATAGTTGCCCTTCAGGTTCCAATTAAATCAGTTCCCCTCCCACCACCCTCACCTTAAACCTATGTCCTCTGGATCTTGATTCCCCTACTCTGGTCCGGCAACGATGCAGTTTCAATTCAGTTTAGTTTATTGTCACGCATACCAAGGTACAGTGAAAAGCGTTTTGTTGCGTGCTAACCAGTCAGCGGAAAGACAATACATGATTACAGTCGAGCCGTTTACAGTGTATAGATACATGATAAAGGAAATAACGTTTACTGCAAGGTAAAGCCAGCAAAGTCCGATCAAGGATAATCCGAGGGACATCAAAGACGTAGATGGTAGTTCAGTACTGCTCTCTATTGTGGTGGGATGGTTCAAAGTCAAGAGTCAAGAGTCAGAGTCAAGAGTGTTTTATGCCATATGTCCAGGATGGGACAATGAAATTCTTACTTGCTGCAGCACAACAGAATATGTTAATATGTAAACATTGTATACAACGGGGGAAGAGGGAAAAAAAAGCTCAATAAATAACAAATATAGCGCAATAATAATATAGTCTTTTGCAGTTCAGAGTTTACTCCAGGTTGTGTTTAATAGCCTGATGGCTGCAGGGAAAAAGCTGGTCTGAACCTGGACGTTACAGTTTTCAGGCTCCTGTACCTTCTTCCCGATGGCTGAGGAACATTGACACATTACCAAGTTGGGACGGTGTGTTGCACTTGGAGGAAAAAAGTGCAGGCGGGTTGGTCGGAGTCTCCAGTCACCTCCTCCAGTGCCCTTGCTCTTTGCTGGTGGTTTGAGGCTGCGTGTTTGGGAGCTGCCGTGGGTGCGGCATTGGCAACCCTGTTGACAGCACAGACTGCAGTGAGTGCTGGCGGCGGAGAGAGGGGACGTTTAGCCTGATGGATTGTCATGGAATCAAGCGGACGGCTCGATGCTGCCCTGGTGTCAAGCTCTCTAAGTGTCGGAGCTGAACTCACCCAGGCAAGTGAGGAATGCGTCACTGCATCGCTGGCTGCTGCCCTGCAGCTAGTGACAGTGCCCTGTGGTGACAGCGTATAAATCACTCGCTGCGCGGCAACCCAGCCTCTGAACCTGCCTTCATCGCCACACTATTTATGACCGGCTTTATTCAATTAAAGCTTTCATCAGATGGGAAGTGTTGGACAGAACTTTGGCAGATGGAGTTTAACCGGAGTACCACGCTCAGTTTTGGTCACAGTGCCACGAGAAGGATGTCGTTAAAACTGAAATGAGTGCAGAGAGGATTTACTGGGATGCTACCAGGACTCGAGTGGCTGACTGACACTGCAGGGAGTGGTTGATCAGGCTGGGACTCTATTCCTTGGAGCGCAGGAGGTTGAGGGGTGATCTCATTAGGGGTGTACAAAATCACACGGGTGAAGAGGGGCACGGGTTGCCACGCGAAGAGTTCTTTGTTAGTAATACGCAGGACAGCTCGCAAAACCACAACCAGGGGCACGGGCGTTCCCGACCCGAAATATATATCCCAGGGAAGCCCCGTGACCCGCTCCTCCCGACGAACCAAGTCACGTGACCCAACCCCTAGAGCCGAGGGTTCGCACCACACGTGGCTAACCACCAGGGCCGCCACAGAAAACCCCCCACCCCCCCCAGAACCAGAGGCACGGAACCGAAAGGGAAGACGAACGAGGCAGCCGGACATCGTACGTACGTCCCCACGCACTGGGGACCCCCCGGTACGGACGTACACTCAGAGCAACCGGGACGGCGGACACCCACGACGACGACGAGGCTGGGCCACCTGTACTGGCTCGCTAAGGTCCAAATGGGCCAGGTTCAAAGAGCCACAGACACAGTCTCCCGCCGACCCCCCATGTCCAAAACAAAAGTAGTAGGCCTAGGCTGCAGCACCCGAAAGGGGCCCTCATATGGGCGCTGCAAAGGTGAAGAAAACCATACAAACAGTCTCTGAGAGCCGGTGGCACAGATCGGTGATGAAACGTGACCATCCCCACGAACTCCTGAAGGCCCCGCACTGTGGAAGGCCGCGGGAACTGGCGAATGATTCTGAATACTATTACTCAGAGCAGGGGGAATCAAGAACTGGAGGGCATACTGTAGGTTTTAGCTGAGAGGGGAATGGTTTAACAGGAACCCGAGGGGAACTGTCACACACGGAGGGTGGTGGGTGTGTGCAACGAGTTGCCAGAGGAGGTAGGTGAGGCAGGTACTATAACAGCATTCAAAAGACATTTGGCCATGTACATGGATTAGAGGGTGGCGCAGCGGTAGAGTTCCTGTCTCACAGCGCCAGAGACCCAGGTTCAATCCTGACCTCGGGTGCTGTCTGTACAGAGTTTGCACCTTCTCCCTGTGACCTGCGTGGGTTTTTCTCCGGGTGCTCCGGTTTCCTGCCACACTCCAAAGACGTGCAGGTTTGTAGGTTAATTGGTTTGCTGTAAAAAAAGCAGTAAACCGTCCCGGGTATGTAGGATAGTGTTAGTGCATGTGGTGATCGATGGTCGCGTGGAGATCGCTGCTCGTTATTCTTAACACATCGGTAGAATTTCAATGGTTTCGCTTCAATCGATTATTTCCATCCGTGTAATTGCTATATTCCACATTTAACAATTAATAAATGTTTTACAGATCTCTTCACGTGTCTTGTGCAGAGCGGAATGATGCCAGGAATGAATGGGTTAACGTATGATGAGCGTTTGTTGGCACTGGACCCTTACTCGCTGTTCAGAAGGGTGGGTGGGGGGGGGGGAAACCTCATAGAAATTTACTGAACCATGAAAGGCCTGGATAGAGTGGATGTAGAGAGGATGTTTCCACCGGTGGGAGAGTCTAGGACCAGAGGTCACAGCCTCAGAATTAAAGGATGTTCCTTTGGGAAGGAGATGAGGAGGGATTTCTTTCGTCAGAGGGTGGTGAATCTGTGGAATTCATTGCCACAGAAGGCTGAGGAGGAATGTGGTGGAATCCATTGCCAAGTCAATGGATATTTTTCAGGCAAAGACGGAGAAAGTCTCGATTAGTACGGGTGTCAGGGATTATAAGGTCATAAAGTCTAAGTGAAGTCGTCATATTTATTTATATAGCACTTTTAAAAAACAACTCTCGTTGGCCAAAGTGCTTTACATTTGTTATAAGAATAGTATAAACAAACAAACACATACATATATACATATAGCCCTCACTCAGAGGACGTCAGGAAAGGCTTGGGAGTATAGATAAGTTTTTAGTCTTGACTTAAAGGAGTCGATGGAGGGGGCAGTTCTGATGGGAAGGGGGATGCTGTTCCACAGTCTAGAACCTGCAACCACAAAGGCGCGGTCGCCCCTGAGCTTATGCCTAGACCGCTGGATATTCAGCAACCCCAAGTCGGCCGATCTGAGGGGCCTGGAGGTGGAGTGGTGGGTGAGAAGACTTTTATGTAGGTGGGGGCAAGCCCATTGAGGGCTTTGTAGACATGGAGGAGGATCTTGAAATGTATACGGAACCACACAGGACCCAGGGAGAGAGGCCAGGATCGGGGTGATTGGTCCCTTTTTCGGGTGCCCGTCAGGAGTCTCGGCTGCGGCGTTTTGGACCAGTTGCAGGCGGGACAGGGAAGATTGGCTGATGCAGTGTAAAGGGAGTTGCAGTAATCTAGGCGGGAGGAGATGAATGTGTGGATGATCTTTTCGAGGTCATCAAACTGGAGGAATTGTTTTATTTTAGCTATCGTCCGAAGCTGAAAGAAGCTAGCTTTTACCACGGCATTGACTTGTTTGTCAAAATTTCAGTGCTGAGTCAATTATCACGCCAAGGTTTTTGACGTGATGTTTGAGTAGTGGGGTAAGGCTTCCAAGGCTGCCTGCTATCTTTTGATTGAGTCCGAGGGGCCGAGAAGGATGACCTCAGACTTACTCTTGTTTAGTTGGAGGAAGTTCTGGCCATCCAACACTTTAATATCCTCGAGGCAGCGGGTAAGGTTAAGCAGATTTGATTGGTTTTTGGGCTTCAGGGGGAGATAGAGTTGTGTATCGTCTGCGTAGACATGGAAGGAAATGCCCAGCCTTTCAATGACTTGGCCTAAGGGGAGCATATACAGGGAGAAGAGAATGGGCCAAGGATGGAACCTTGTGGAACCCCACAGCAGAGACTAGCTGGGGAGGAGAAAGAGTTGCCTATGTTAGTTGAGAAACTCCTACCTTTGAGGTAGGAGATGAACCAGCTCAGGGCAGTGCCATCAATACCAACCCCATACCGGAGACGGTCAATTAGGATGGTGTGGTCGACAGTATCAAATGCTGCGCTGAGGTCAAGAAGGAGCAGAATTGCACAGTCGCCAGAGTCAACGGTGAGCAGTACGTCATTATGTACTTTCAACAAGGCAGACTATGGGCCAAACGTGGGCAAAAGGAACTAGCTTATATGGGGAAATTTGGTCAGCGTGGACTTATTGGGTCGAAGGGCCTGTTTCCGTGCTGTATCTCTAAAGTCTAAAGAATATGGGCCAAACATGGGCAAATAGGATTAGCTTACGTAGATGGGGCATCCTGGTTGGCATGGACATGATGGGCCGAAGGCCTGTTTCTGTGCGGTGTGACTCTATGCAGCGACAGGTGATGGAAGCTCAATGTCACCTTTCGGAAATGCATGGGCAGTTCAAGCAGCTCCTGACAAAAGCAATTTAAAATATTAGACTGACCACAGGCATGGTAACTTTTGGAAGAATATTAATTCTGTCAAATAGGCCTCTTGATGTTAAAATTGTCAGAGGCAGAGGGGAAAAAACATTCTCTCATCTCCAAGCCCAGCGCACCATCTGAATATTTAAAATGGACTTTGTTTCCAAAATATCTGTCTCGTCCCTTTAATTGTCTCCTCTCGCAGTCTGTAGGTGATCACTCACAACATTCTCATCCTCTGAAAGCATAAGAGTTTAAGAAGTCCTTCGAAGCTTAAGTACGGTCGAAATAAATATGCAACATCACTGACAGACTGCATCACTGGGTCTACCCGTACATGAACCATGTGTAGGAAGGAACTGCAGATGCTGGTTGACACCGAAGATAGATCACAAAAAGCTGGAGTAATTGTGTGCAGTTTTGGTCCCCGAATTTAAGGAAGGACATTCTCTATTGAGGGAGTGCAGGCTAGGTTTACAAGTTAATTCCTGGATGGCGGGACTGTCATATGCTGAGAGAATGGAGCAGCTGGGCTTGTACACTCTGGAGTTTAGAAGGATGAGAGGTATCTCATTGAAACATATAAGATTGTTAAGAGCTTGGACACACTAGAGGCAGGAAACATGTTCCGATGTTGGGGGAGTCCAGAACCAGGGGCCACAGTTTAAGAATAAGGAGTAACCATTTAGAACGGAGACGAGGAAACACTTTTTCTGTGAATTCTCTGCCTCAGAGGGCGGTGGAGGCAGGTTCTCTGGATACTTTCAAGAGAGAGCTAGATAGGGCTCTTAAAAAATAGCGGACGCAGGGATATGGGGAGAAGGCAGGAACGGGTACTGATTTGGGATGATCAGCCATGATCACATTGAATGGCAGTGCTGGCTCAAAGGGCCAAATGGCCTACTCCTGCACCTATTTAAAGTAGATTTTCAAAGTCTACAGAGAGATTTGGGCCATTTGGAAGAGTGGGCTGAAAGATGGCAGATGGAGTTTAATGCTGACAAATGTGAGGTGCTACATCTCGGCAGGACAAATCAAAATAGGACGTACACGGTAAATGGTAGCGAATTGAGGAATGCAGTTGAACAGAAGGATCCAGGAATAACTGTGCATAGTTCCCTGAAGGTGGAATCTCATGTAGATAGGGTGGTAAAGAAAGCTTTTGGTGTGCTGGCCTTTATAAATCAGAGCATTGAATATAGAAGTTGGGATGTAATGTTAAAATTGTACAAGGCATTGGTGAGGCCAATTCTGGAGTATGGAGTACAATTCTGGTCGCCTAATTATAGGAAGGATGTCAACAAAATAGAGAGAGTACAGAGGAGATTTACTAGAATGTTGCCTGGTTTTCAGCAACTAAGTTACAGAGAAAGGTTGAACAAGTTAGGTCTTTATTCTTTGGAGCGCAGAAGGTTAAGAGGGGACTTGATAGAGGTCTTTAAAATATGAGCGGGTTAGACAGAGTGGACATGGATAAGCTTTTTCCCATTGAGAGTAGGGAAGATTCAAACAAGGGGACATGACTTGAGAATTAAGGGACAGAAGTTTAGGGGGAACATTAGGGGAACTTCTTTACTCAGAGAGTGGTAGCTGTGTGGAATGAGCTTCCAGTGGAAGTGGTGGAGGCAGGTTCGATGTTATCCTTTAAAATAGATTGGATGGGTATATGGACGGGAAGGAATGGAGGGTTATGTCTGAGTGCAGGTAGATGGGACTAGGGGGAAGTATTTTATTTTTATTTAAAAAAAAATAAAAAAATAAAAAAAAATTAAAAAAATTAAATGTTCGGCACGGACTTGAAGGGCCGAGATGGCCTGTTTCCGTGCTGTTATGGTTATATGGTTATATGGTTATATATGGTTATTGTCTATTGTCTATTGTTACTTCAGCGGGACAGGCAGCATATATGGATGGAGATCTCTCCAAACCTGTTCTATCCATGTACCTGTCTAACTGTTTCTTAAACGCTGGGATAGTCCCAGCCTCAACTACCTCCTCTGGCAGCTTGTTCCATACACACACCACCCTTTGTGTAAAAATGTTACCCCTCAGGTTCCTATTAAATCCCTCCCCCCTCACCTTAAACCTATGTCCTCTGGTCCTCGATTCACCTACTCGGGGCAAGAGACTCTGTGCATCTACCCGATCTATTCCTCTCATGATTTTATACAACTCAATAAGATCACACCTCATCCTCCTGCGCTCCAAGGAATAGTCCCAGCCTACTCAACCTCTGCCTATTGCTCAGACTCTAGCCCTGGCAACATTCTCGTAAGTCTTCTGTACCCTTTCCTGCTTGACAATATCTTTCCTAAGTCTGCTCATAATTCAACCTAATTCTGCTCCATATGACATATGAACTTATGTCATGTGAGGGTGATTCAAACCTGTGTCTACCTAGGGACACTAGACAACAGTCAATAGGTGCAGGAGTAGGCCATTCGGCCCTTCGAGCCAGCACCGCCATTCACTGTGATCAGGGCTGATCATCCCCAATCAGTACTCCGTTCCTGCCTTTTCTCCATATCCCCCGACTCCGCTATCTTTCAGAGCTCTATCCAGCTCTCTCTTGAAAGCATACAGAGAATTGTCCTCCACTGCCTTCTGAGTCAGAGAATTCCACAGATTCAGAACCCTCTGTGTGAAAAGGTTTTCCTTCATCTCCGTTCTAAATAGCTTACCCCTTATTCTTAAACTGTGGCCCCTGGTTCTGGACTCCCCCAACGTCGGCAGAGGGAGTCCAATCACATATGAACTCATGAATTTATATCATGTGGAGATGAAATCGGGTATTTTGGTGTTACTGTTGAGGTAAAGGTGACTACAAAAGCAGGAGGGAAGAGCAGGCTAAAGTTGAGAAGAAAGGGGCCCAAGCCGGCCAACAATGTCTGCGCTGTGAATAATGCCAACGCCTACACTTATCCATTTGTCCCATCCATATGTCACCATTGTGTGCATATCCACGTGTTTATCCAAAAGTCTCTTAAGCACCACTATTGTGTCGGCCCCCACCGCTGTCCTGCTGAGTTATTCAAGCATTTTGTGCCGACTTCGCTGGAAACAGGCCCTTTGGCCTACCGTCTCCATACCAACCAGCCATCATCCCGTACACCATCCTACACACTAGGGACAATTTACTGAAGCCAAACAGCCTACAAATCCACACGTCTTTGGAATGTGGGAGGAAACGGGAGGAAGCAGACAAAATCCCACGCAGGTCACGGGGAGAGGGTACAAACTCCGTACAGACTGCACCCGTAGTCAGGATCGAACTCGGGTCTCTGGCGCTGTGAGGCAGATACTCTACCGCTGCGTCACCGTGCTGCCCCTGTGCCGTCCTTTCCATTTTAACCAAACTCCTGTCATTTGCTCTAATATTTTCAGATGTGACATCTTTAAAAAAAAAATACTGCAGATGCTGGAATAGTTAAATAAAACAAAAAACATAAAACAATGCAGCAGATTGGACAGCATCTGTGGGAAGAGAAACTGTTAATGTATCCAAGCTGTTGAAGTTCTGAGGTAGGACCCCCAGATCTGAGCCATTAACTGTTGCTCCCCCCACACAGCTGCTGCCTAACCTGCTGAGGGTTTTAGCAGTTTAGTTTAGTTTAGAGATACAGTGAAGAAACAGCCCCTGCTGTGCCACCGACCAGCGATCCCCACACACTAACACTATCCTACACACACTGGGGATGATTTACGTTTATACCAAGCCAATTAACCTGCAAACCTGTACGTCTTTGGAATGTGGGAGGAAACCGAAGATCTCGGAGAAAACCCACGCAGGTCATGGGGAGAGCGTGCAGACTCCGTACAGACAGTACCCGTGCCGCCCAGAGTCATGCAGCCACAGGCAGAAACAGGCCTTTTGGCTCAACTCACTCATGCAGACCAAGATGCCCTATCCAAGATGCTAATCCTATTTGACAATACCTGGCCAATATCCCTCCAAATCTTTCCTAAACATGCACTTGTTCAAATGTCAATAGACAATAGACAATAGGTGCAATAGACAATAGACAATAGATAATAAGTGCAATAGACAATAGACAATAGGTGCAATAGACAAGAGACAATAGACAATGGGTGCAATAGACAATAGACAATAGGTGCAATAGACAATAGACAATAGACAATAGGTGCAATAGACAATAGACAATAGGTGCAATAGACAATAGACAATATGTGCAATAGACAATAGACAATAGACAATGGGTGCAATAGACAATAGACAATAGGTGCAATAGACAATAGACAATAGACAATAGACAATAGGTGCAATAGACAATAGACAATAGACAATGGGTGCAATAGACAATAGACAATAGGTGCAATAGACAATAGACAACAGACAATAGGTGCAATAGACAATAGACAATAGGTGCAATAGACAATAGACAATAGACAATAGGTGCAATAGCCAATAGACAATAGGCAATAGGTGCAATAGACAATAGACAATAGGTGCAATAGACAATAGACAATAGACAATGGGTGCAATAGACAATAGACAATAGGTGCAATAGACAATAGACAATAGACAATAGGTGCAATAGCCAATAGACAATAGGCAATAGGTGCAATAGACAATAGACAAGGTGCAATAAACAATGCGTGCAATAGACAATAGACAATAGGTGCCATAGACAATAGGTGCAATAGACAATAGACAATAGGTGCCATAGACAATAGGTGCAATAGACAATAGGCAATAGGTGCAATAGACAATAGGTGCAATAGACAATAGACACTAGGTGCAATAGACAATAGGTGCAATAGACAATAGACAGACAATAGGCAATAGGTGCAATAGACAATAGACAATAGGTGCAATAGACAATAGACAATAGACAATAGGTGCCACAGACAATAGGTTCAATAGATAATAGACAATAGGCAATAGGTGCAATAGACAATAGGTGCAATAGACAATAGACAATAGACAATAGGTGCAGGAGTAGGCCATTTGGCCATTTGAGCCAGCACCGCCATTCACTGTCATCATGGCTGATCATCCACAATCTGTACCCCGTTCCCGCCTTCTCACCATATCCCCTGACCCCGCTATCTTTAAGATCCCTATCTAACTCTCTTGAAAGCATCCAGAGAATTGGCCTCCACCGCTCTCTGAGGCCAAGAATTCCACAGATTCACAAATCTCTGGGTGAAAAAGTGTTTCCTCATCTCATCTCTGTTCTAAATGGCCTAGCCCTTATTCTTAAACTGTGGCCCCTGGTTCCGGACTCCTCCAACATCGGGAACAACTTAAGTGGGACAGGCCCTTCAGCCTCCAACGCTCCAAGGAATAAAGTGCTAGCCTGTTCAACCTCTCCCTTTTGCTCAGGCCCTCGAGTCCCGGCAACGCCCTCGAAAATCTTCTCATGATCATCTTGAAGGCATTTTTCCCATAACTGGTTGGCCAAAGCTGAACATAATACTCAGCAATATTTTGTACACTAACATAACATCCCAACTTCTCTGTGGAGGAGACCCGGGTTCGATCCCGACTACGGGTGCCGTCTGTACGGAGTTTGTACGTCCTCTCCCCGAGACCTGCGTGGGTTTTCTCCGAGATCTTCTGTTTCCCCCCCACACTCCAAAGACGTACAGGTTTGTGGATTAATTGGCTTGGTATAAATGTAAATTGTCAAGATTTCAAGGGAGAGCTAGATAGGGCTCTTAAAGATAGCGGAGTCAGGGGATTATGGGGAGAAGGCAGGAACGGGGTACTGATTGTGGATGATCAGCCATGATCACATTGAATGGCGGTGCTGGCTCGAAGGGCCAAAATGGCCTACTCCTGCACCTATTGTCTATTGTCTATTGTCCCTAGCTAGACACAGGTTTGAATCGCCCTCAACAAACGCTTTTCAAACGGAACCCAACTGCACTTTATCCAACGCCAGATCCACGCCCTCAAGAAGCACTTTTCAAATGATGTGTTTACCTTCCATTTAAACCAGCATCTGCAGTTCTTTCGTACACATTTTGTAAATTGTCCCTGGTGTGTGTAGGATGGCGTTAATGTGCGGGATCGCTGGTCGGCGCGGACTCGGTGGGCCAAAGGGCCTGTTTCCACGCTGTATCTCTAAACTAAACTAAAAATCGTCCTGAAGATGGGTGCCGACCCGAAACGTCACTGATCCATATTCTTCAGAAATGCTGCCTAACCCACTGAGTTACTTCAGCACTTTGTATTACAACTCCTATACTCCATTTCCAGGCACATAGAAACATAGAAACACAGGAAATAGGTGCAGGATTGGGTCATTTGGCCCTTCGAGCCTGGCTGATCATCCAACTCAGTATCCCGTACCTGCCTTCTCTCCATACCCCCTGATCCCTTTAGCCACAAGGGCCACATCGAACTCCCTCTTAAATATAGCCAATGAACTGGCCTCAACTACCTTCTGCGGCAGAGAAATTCCACAGATTCACCACTCTCTGTGTGAAAAATGTTTTTCTCATCTCGGTCCTAAAAGACTTCCCCCTTATCCTTAAACTGTGACCCCTTGTTCTGGACTTCCCCAACATCGGGAACAATCTTCCTGCATCTAGCCTGTCCAACCCCTTAAGGATTTTGTAAGTTTGTAAGTAAACATGAAGATCAATGTGTGAAGAGCCCTCCGCACCACCATTTGAATATACTCAGGGATGCTATTTTCTGCTGTTATATATTGCTTCCATGAACCACTTGGTCCTTTTATTTTGCTATGTCAAAGGCACCATGCAAGTGAAAGAGGCTGCTGTTGTGGATGCTATTCATATTACTTTATCTCCTTCAGCAGTGAATGCACTTTAAAACTACTTCCCTGACTGCCAGGCATGTTGAGATGTGCCGGGATTGTAAATGCACTAAAGGAGGACAAATCCATCATGGCCAACTTAGTTCAGCGATCCCATTAACGCCGCAGTCACATACAACCATCACAGAACCTAACCCACCCCTTTCATCCCCCTCGAGAAATGTTCTGCATGCGTTCAACTCCGAGCCGCAGTAAACAATGAAAACGATGACACATCTTCAGATACGATGGCGGCATTTAAAAGGCTATTGTAAAGGGATGTGGATATGCGGAGAACGGAGGGATACGAAATTATGCGCAGGCAGATAAGAGGTGGTATTGGTAGGGCTAATAGGACTTGATGTTTCAATCCCTGTAGTAAGTCGGCACTCTTGCTATTTGCAGTGGGATTGGAGTGGTGAAAGGTCGGGTAGGTACGTCATCGGGGTCATCAGGCGGGCACCCTCCTTCTTTGACGTTTCATTGATAAGCCCACAACATCTCCAGAGGGCTCAACGGCGATACCTGGCGTCCCAGGTACACCCCTCTCAATTCCATACCCTCCTGTCTTCATCTTGCAGCCCAATTGCTGTCTCTCCTTTTTGATCCAAATCCAATTGCTGCTTTTTTCTGCAGAATTCGATAATGACTTGATTGCTTGTTAGAGGGAGCGACCCCTCACCTCCATTTTCTTTAATAGCCTGGTCATAGATGTAGCTCCTAGACTGTGGAACAGCATCCCTCTTCCCATCAGAACTGCCCCCTCTATCGACTCCTTTAAGTCGAGACTTAAAACTCATCTTTACTCTCAAGCCTCTCTTGACGTCCTCTGAGGGAGGGCTATATGTATGTATTTATGTATGTACTTAATCTATGAACCACTGTTGTATAACGTTAGTACCTCCACCAATGTACAGCACTTTGGTCAACGAGAGTTGTTTTTTAAATGTGCTATAGAAATAAAAGTGACTTGACTTGACTTGACTTGACTTGTAGCAAGGGTATCATGTGGAAACAAAGAACTGCAGATGCTGGTTAGTACCCAAAAGGACACAAAGCGCTGGAGTAACTCGTCGGGTTAGGCAGCATCTCTGGAAAACATGGATAGGTGACATTTTGGGTCCAGACATAGAAACATAGAAAATAGGTGCAGGAGTAGGCCATTCGGCCCTTCGAGCCTGCACCGCCATTCAATATGATCATGGCTGATCATCCAACTCAGTATCCTGTACCTGCTTTCTCTCCATACCCCCTGATCCCTTTAGCCACAAGGGCCACATCTAACTCCCTCTTAAATATAGCCAATGAACTGGCCTTGACTACCTTCTGTGGCAGAGAATTCCAGAGATTCACCACTCTCTGTGTAAAAAATGTTTTTCTCATCTCAGTCCTAAAAGATCTCCCCTTTATCCTTAAACTGTGACCCCTTGTTCTGGACTTCCCCAACATCGGGAACAATCTTCCTGCATCTAGCCTGTCCAACCCCTTAAGAATTTTGTACGTTTCTATAAGATCTCCCCTCAATCTTCTCAATTCTAGCGAGTACAAGCCGAGTCTATCCAGTCTTTCTTCATATGAAAGTCCTGACATCCCAGGAATCAGTCTGGTGAACCTTCTCTGTACTCCCTGTATGGCAAGAATGTCCTTCCTCTGATTAGGAGACCAAAACTGTACGCAATACTCCAGGTGTGGTCTCACCAAGACCCTGTCCAACTGCAGTAGAACCTCCCTGCTCCTATACTCAAATCCTTTTGCTATGAATGCCAACATACCATTCGCTTTCTTCACTGCCTGCTGCACCTGCATGCCTACTTTCAATGACTGGTGTACCATGACACCCAGGTCTCGTTGCATCTCCCCTTTTCCTAATCGGCCACCATTCAGATAATAGTCTAAAATGGTCAAATCACAGGATTACCATCAAGAGGCCAGAAGCATTGATTCAGCCTTTAGGACTTTACAGATACAGCACAGAAGCAGGTAATTCGCCCCACCAAGTCCACGCCGACCAGTGATCACCCTGTACATTAGCACTATCCTATACAATAGGGAACATGTTGAAACATTACCCAAACCCAATCAACCTACAGACCTGTATGTCTTTGGTGTGTGGGAGGAAAGCTTTTCACTGTACACATGACATTAAACTAAACTCAAACCGGAGCAAACCCACGTGGTCACAGGGAGAAGGTACACACTCCGCACAGACAGCTCCAGTAGTAAGGATGGAACCCGGGTCTCCGGCGCTGTGTGGCAGCAACTCTACCGCTGCGCCACCGTGCCCACCCATCTAGACAGATCTCAAATGTCACGAATACACCAGGGCTATTTGGATCCAAGTCGACAAACTAATCCTGGCGTCAAATATGTGTTTCAAACCAGAAAAGATGGATTTGGGGTAAGAGGTTGAAGGGGATAAAGGATGGTTTTCACCCGGATGATGGTTAGAAGAGGGCAGGTGTAGCAAGGAACTGCAGATGCTGGTTTAAACTGAAGATAGACACAAAATGCTGGAGTAACTCAGCGGGGCAGGCAGCATCTCTGGAGAGAAGGAATGGCTGATGTCTTGTTGAGGTAGAATTCAAGTTGGGCACATCGGTTCAAGAACCCAATGGTTGTAGAAAAGTACAAACCCGTTCGTCTATGGAGTGTGGGAGGAAACCGGGGCTGGAGTTCACTGGAGTTTAGAAGGATGAGGGGGTATCTTATAGAAACATATAAAATTATAAAAGGACTGGACAAGCTAGATGCAGGAAAAATGTTCCCAATGTTGAGCGAGTCCAGAACCAGGGGCCACAGTCTTAGAATAAAGGGGAGGGCTTTTAAGACTGAGGTGAGGAAAAAAAATTTCACCCGCAGTTTTGAATTTGTGGAATTCCCTGCCACAGAGGGCAGTGGAGGCCAAATCGCTGGATGGATTTAAGAGTGAGTTAGATAGAGCTCTAGGGGCTAGTGGAATCAAGGGGTATGGGGAGAAGGCAACAATGATCGCAATGAATGGTAGTGCTGGCTCGAAGGGCCGAATGGCCTCCTCCTGCACCTATTTTCTAAGTTTCTGTTTCTACGGGGCACCAGGAGGTCATGGGGTCTCCATACAGACAGCACCCAAAGTCAGGATGGAACCCGGGTCTCTGGCGCTGTGAGGCAGCTACTCTACGGTGTGGCACCGTGTTGCCCATTTAAGTCTCTTAAATGCCACTATCATATCTGCCTTCACCCACCACCCAAGCCAGACCTCTTCCCACTGACCTAACTTTGTAACTACAGCTCCACCTCTGTCAATTCTCGGAGAACATAGAATCATAGACAATAGGTGCAGGAGTAGGCCATTCAGCCCTTCGAGCCAGAATTGCCATTCAATATACTCGCTAGAATTTAGGAGATTGAGAGGGGATCTTATAGAAACGTACAAGATTCTTATGGGATGGACAGGCTAGATGCAGGAAGATTGTTCCCGATGTTGGGGAAGTCCAGGACAAGGGGTCACAGCTTAAGGATAAGGGGGGGAAATCCTTTAAGACCGAGATGAGGAAAAACTTTTTCACACAGAGAGTGGTGAATCTCTGGAACTCTCTGCCACAGAGGGTAGTTGAGGCCAGTTCATTGGCTATATTTAAGAGGGAATTAGATGTGGCCCTTGTGGCTAAAGGGATCAGGGGGTATGGAGAGAAGGCAGGTACGGGATACTGAGTTGGATGATCAGCCATGATCGTATTGAATGGCGGTGCAGGCTCGAAGGGCCGAATGGCCTACTCCTGCACCTAATTTCTATGTATCTATGTATCTATGTATCATGGCCGATCATCCAAAATCAGTACCCCGTTCCTGATTTCTCCCCATAACCCTTGATTCTTTTCACCCTAAGAGCTCTATCTAACTCCCTCTTGAAAACATCCAGTGTATTGGCCTCCACTGCCTTCTGTGGCAGAGAATTCCACAGATTCACAACTCTATGGGTGAAAAAGGTTTTTCTCTCAACTCAGTCCTAAATGGCCTACCCCTTAATCTTAAACCGTGACCCCCTGGTTCTGGCCTCCCCCAACATCAGGAATATTTTTCCTGCATCTAGCCTGTCCAATCCCTTAAGAATTGTATATGTTTCAATAAGATTCACTCTCATCCTTCTAAATTCCAGAACGAGATGACTATTTCCCTGGAGCTTAACGTTGTCAGGCTTGATCAGGTACTCGGCATGGTAGGCCACAGTCAATTTATCTAAATTACCAGACATTTAGGGGCTGTTTTCAATTAACTAGGTTGTTAAATTCCACAAGTTTCAAGCCAAACATCAATGGATTTAATTTACCACTGTTCAGTAGCAAGTGAAACATAATTTATGGCCAACTCATTGAAAGTGGGTGCAAGAGTTTTTAATTATTTTATCATTAATCAAGCATATGGCAGTGATGCCAAATGTACTGTTAATGAATGATTCAAAGAAGGAGGTGATTTTTGCCTTGTGGTAGAACAGATGAGGAAATGTTTGCGCTGCAGAAGCAGCCACATCACTACAGCGTGTTTCTTGATCGCACACGGGCTTGTGCACTCAATTAAACACTCTGAAGGGTGGTGTCACACGTGTTATTTTGTAAGCGGTGCTGACCGGTGAATTTCATTGGCTCATTGGGAAAAAAAAAAACGTAAACAGTAGTTTTCAGAACCAAGAATAACCGACCGGTAATGTTAAATGTCCGCCGAGATTCACAGCCGTGTGTCTCTGGCTTCTTAAACGTTGTCTCCACTCCTTCTCCCTCCTTCTCCCCACTTTTCCCCCCTTCTCCTCCCCTCTCCGTCCCCTCCCTTCCTCTCCCACCCCCTCTCCCTCCCCTTCCCCCCTCTCCGCCCCCTCTCACCCCCACTTTTAAAGGACTTACCGTACACTGTGCTGTAGCCGTCTTAATTACAGCACCAGCCTTCCTGTTCATCGCGGTGTGTATCTGTATCACCTTGGCTTTGCACCGTGTGAATTTCAGACAGCGCTCCCCCCGCTTGCCCTGTCCCCCGCCTGCGATGTGTGTGTGTTGCACTCTGACAGTCGCCGTTCCAGTTGCTGTTTTTTCAGGCGACTGCCGGCAACTTGACAGTCACCGGCAGTCCGCTGAAAAATCGCCTAAGTGGGACAGGCCCATCAGATAGACACAAAATGCTGGAGTAACTCAGAGGGTCAGGCAGCATCTCTGAAGAAAAGCAATAGGTGAACTTCCAGGTTGGAACCCAACCAGCATCTGCAGTATCTCCCGACATACAATTGGATGCCTTCGTCCTTCTAGTTCATATGTTCATAGGACATAGGTGCAGAATTAGGTCTGACTGACCAAAAGTGTTGGAGCAACTCAGCGGGACAGGCAGCATCTCTGGAGAAAATGAATAGATGACGTTTCGGGTTGAAACCCTTCTTCAGACCCATGAAATATTGAAACAAAGGACTGCAGAAGCTGGATTACCATAGATGATGTTTAATTTTGTAAACCAATATCTACAGTTCCTTCCTTCGACATTACCCTCTCATGTTATATGCTTCTGTCAGAGGTTAGTACCTCCTCCATCTTGTTACTCTAACCTCCTCCATCTTAATGAACAGCAATGCATGCTTGAAGAGTTGCACAGTCTTTCATAAGGTCATAAGTGATAGGAGCAGAATTAGGCCCTTCGGCCCATCAAGTCTACTCCGCCATTCAATCATGGCTGATCTATCTCTCCCTCCTAACCCCATTCTCCAGCCTTCTCCCCGTAACCCCTGACACCCGTACTAATCAAGAATCTATCTATCTCTACCTTAAAAAATATCCACTGACGTGGCCTCCACGGCCTTCTGTGGCAAAGAATTCCACAGATTCACCACCCTCTGACTAAAGAAATTCCTCATCTCATTCCTAAAGGAACGTCCTTTCATTCTGCAGCTATGACGTCTGGTCCTAGATTCTCTCACTAGTGGAAACATCCTCTCCACATCCACTCTATCCAGGCCTCCACTGGGCCACTATCTTAGCTTGAGGTGATCGGGTTCGTATGTTGCCTTAGTTTAGTTTAGAGATACAGTGCGGGTACAGGCCCTTCGGCCCACCTGGTCCACGCCAACCAGCGATCCCCGCACATTAACACTACCCTACACACAAACTAGGAACAATGTTTACATTGACACCAAGCCAATATACCTACAAACCTGAACGTCTTTGGAGTGTGGGAGGAAACCCAAGACCTCGGAGAAACCCAACACAAGTCACGGGGAGAACGTGCAAACTCCGTACAGACAGCACCCGTAGTCGGGATCGAACACTGGCCTCCGGCGCTGGAAAGTGCTGTAAGGTAGCGACTCTACCGCTGCGCCACCGTGACCGCCCTCTGGGTTGTGGGATCAGACTGCCCCCCCCCCCCCACTCCAGGTGGAAACGGAGTTACGTTTGTCGTCGGATTATCCCAGACGTTTCACCCTCTTACCTTCCCCTCTCCCTCCACAGGTCAACACAAGATCCGATTCATTCCAGGACTGGTCGGGCCAATTCTGGAGATGACCCTCATCCCAGAGGTGGAGCTCCGAAAGTCCACCATTCCCATCTTCTTCGACATGATGCAGTGCGAGTACCAGTACAAAGGCGACTTCAGAACGGTGAGGATGAAGAGTTTATCAATACTTTATTGTGACTTATGTGATGTCATGGTGAGATTCATTGCTTGCGTACCCAAGGTATGCAAATAGTCGCCACATGAAGCATATAAATTAGCCAGAAAATGCAGCCTACCAGAGGACTGGGAGAAATTCAGAGTCCAGCAGAGGAGGACAAAGGGTTTAATTAGGAAAGGGAAAATAGATTATGAAAGAAAACTGGCAGGGAACATAAAAACTGACTGCAAAAGTTTTTATAGATATGTGAAGAGAAAAAGATTAGTTAAAACAAATGTAGGTCCCTTGCAGTCAGAAACAGGTGAATTGATCATGGGGAACAAGGACATGGCAGACCAATTGAATAACTACTTTGGTTGTGTCTTCACTAAGGAAGACCTAATTAATCTGCCGGAAATAGCAGGGGACCGGGGGTCAATTGAGATGGAGGAACTGAGTGAAATCCAGGTTAGCCAGGAAGTGGTGTTAGGTAAATTGAATGGATTAAAGGCCGATAAATCCCCAGGGCCAGATGGGCTGCATCCCAGAGTACTTAAGGAAGTAACCCCAGAAATAGTGGATGCATTAGTGATAATTTTCAAAACTCTTTAGATTCTGGAGTAGTTCCTGAGGATTGGAGGGTAGTTAATGTAACCCCACTTTTTAAAAAGGGAGGGAGAGAGAAAACGGGGAATTACAGACCAGTTAGTCTAACATCGGTAGTGGGGAAACTGCTAGAGTCAGTTATTAAAGATGGGATAGCAGCACATTTGGAAAATGGTGAAATCATTGGACAAAGTCAGCATGGATTTATGAAAGGTAAATCATGTCTGACGAATCTTATAGAATTTTTCGAGGATGTAACTAGTTGAGTGGATAAGGGAGAACCTGTGGATGTGTTATATCTGGAATTTCAGAAGGCTTTCGACAAGGTCC
>CM075977.1:393987308-394037941 GCA_038087875.1 Malacoraja senta
CTCTATTCCATGGAGCGCAGGAGGATGAGGGGTGATCTTATGGACGTGTAAATCAGGTATATCGGGTAGATGCACAGAATCTCTTGCCCAGAGTAGGGGAATCGAGGACCAGAGGACATAGGTTCAAGTTGAAGGGCAAAAGATTTAATAGGAATCTGAGGGGTCACTTTTTCACACAAAGGGTGGTGGACGTATGGAATGAGCTGCCAGAGGAGGTAGTTGAGGCTGGGACTATCCCAATGTTTGAGAAACAGTTGGACAGGTACATGGATAGGACAGGTTTGGAGGGATATGGACCAAACGCAGGCAGGTGGGACTCGTGGAGATGGGGCATGTTGGTTATTGTGGGCACGTTGGGCTGAAGGGCCTGTTTCCACACTGTGACATTGTATGATATGGAGGCTAAGGAGATGTTGCAGAAAAGGTTTACCGGAACGGTGAAGGACACACGGTGCTGGAGTAACTGGAGTAGCTCAGCAGGTCAAACAGTATCCTTGGAGAACAGGGATAGATGGACCAAACGCGGGCAGGTTGGACTTGTGTAGCTGGGACATTGTTGGCCGGTGTGGGCAAGTTGGGGCGAAGGGCCTGTTTTCCACACTGCATCACTCTAAGACTCTATGACACGTACACACATTCTGTAGTCGGAGTACAAAGGCTGGGACTGTGGAGATAGGCAGGCATCACAGAGTAAAACATTGTTCCTTTGAGCATACCTGCAGTTCAAAACTCGAGCTGTTCAAAAACATGTTATTCAACGTTTCTGCATACTGGTTGATGGCACGTAGGAAAACCCTGTGGGGGAGGGAAATACAATCAGATGATTATCAAAGGCAAACTCCACACGGACAGCATCGGCAAACGTGGGTGGCAGGTAAGGGAGGCATCGAGAGAGATTTACATAGAAACATAGAAAATAGGTGCAGGAGGAGGCCATTCAGCCCTTCAAGCCAGCACCGCCATTCATTGTGATCATGGCTGATCATCCCCAACCAATAACCCGTGCCTGCCTTCTCCCCAATATCCCTTGATTCCACCAGCCCCTAGAGCTCTATCTAACTCTCTCTTAAATCCACCCAGTGACTTGGCCTCCACTGCCCTCTGTGGCAGGTTCACATCAAGATTCACCACAAGGCCTGGAATAGTTGCCGCCTTCGTCCAAGAGGCTCCTGATTGATACACGGAGGTGACGCCTCAATACTGCACACATCTCTTGGTCAGTCCCGCAGCGGGGCGGCACGACGGCGCAGCGGTAGAGTTGCCGCCTCACAGCGCCAGAGACCCGGGTTCGATCCCGACTGCGGGTGCTTGTCAGCACGGAGTTTGCACGCTCTCCCCGTGACCCGCCTGGGTTTTCTCCAGGTGCTCCGCTTTCCTCCCAACGCTCCAAATGTCATGCCGGTTTGTAGGGTAATTGGCTTCTGTAAATTGTAAATTGTCCCTGGCATGTATGGGACCGTGCTAGTGTGCGGGGAATCGCTGGTTGGCGGGGACTCGGAGGGCCGAAGGGACGTTTTCCGCGCTATATCTCTGAACTGAAAAATTAAACATGGCGCAACGCATAGAGCGTTGGAAAACACGTCGTAGAATGGAAATGTTGTCCTTGTCCCCACCGCCCCCGGGCAGCGTGTTAATGAGGGGAATAGATGGTCATGTCATAAGTGATAGGAGCAGAATGAGGCCATTCGACCCATCAAGTCTATCCCACCATTCAATCATGGCTGATCTATCTCTCCGGTCCAGTCCCATTCTCCTGCCTTCTCAACATAATCCCTTCATCTTCTTATCGTGTCCATCTTGTTACAAATGTCGACCTCGGTATCATCGTCCGTCCGGAAAAGGGATCGACTCATTAGAAGCCATCACTTGTCGCAATAGATGATGGTGGTAGCATAATCAACTCAGGATACTTCCAGTTCCCAGCCCCCGCGACGTGGACGCCTCTGCTATGGAGGTGATTGTACAGAGTCTTTTGCCCAGGGCTGAGGAATCAAGAACTCAGCGAATGGCATGTTGGCCTTTATAACAAGAGGAGTCGAGTATAGGAGCAAAGAGGTCCTTCTGCAGTTGTACAGAGCCCTAGTGAGACCACACCTGGAGAATTGTGTGCAGTTTTGGTCCCCTAATTTGCGGAAGGACATTCTTGCTATTGAGGGAGTGCAGCGTAGGTTTACCAGGTTAATTCCCGGGATGGCGGGACTGTCATATGCTGAGAGAATGGAGCAGCTGGGCTTGTACACTCTGGAGTTTAGAAAGATGAGAGGGAATCTTACTGAAACATATAAGATTGTTAAGGGTTTGGACACGCCAGAGGCAGGAAACATGTTCCCGATCTTGGGGATGTCCAGAACCAGGGGTCACAGTTTAAGAATAAGGGGTGAGCCATTTAGCACGGATCTGAGGAAACACTTTATCTCACAGAGAGTTGTGAATCTGTGGAATTCTCTGCCTCAGAGGGCGGTGGAGGCCGGTTCTCTGGATACTTTCAAGAGAGAGCTAGATAGGCCTACTATGTTCTGTTGTGCTGAAGCAAAGCAAGAATTTCATTGTCCTATCAGGGACACATGACAATAAACTCTCTTGACTTGACGAGATAGGGCTCTTAAAGATAGCGGAGTCAGGGGATATTGGGAGAAGGCAGGAACGGGGTACTGATTGGGGATGATCAGCCATGATCACATTGAATGGCGGTGCTGGCTCGAAGGGCCGAATGGCCTACTCCTGCACCTATTGTCTATTGTCTATTGTCTATTGTCTATTGTCTATAACTCGAGGGCATATGTTTAAGGTGAGAGGGGAAAGATTTACATGGAAACCAAAGGCGGAACATACATGCAGCAAGGAATTGGTGGAGGCACCATATTATAACAGAAACATGGAGAGATATAACGAATGGAAAGGGTGAGAGGGATCGGGCCTAGTGCGGGCAAGAAGGACTAGCCTAGATGGGGGACATTGGTCGCATGGATGAGTTGGGTCCAGAGGTCAGTGTACATGCTGTTTGACTCTATTTGATTAGTATTGGTGTCAGGGGTTACGGGGAGAAGGCAGAAGAATGGGGTTGAGAGGGAGAGATAGATCAGCCATGATTAAAAGGCGGAGTCGACTGGATGGGCCGAATGGCCTCAATCTGTTCCAAGAATTTACAAACTATTTGGACAAGTACACAACGAGAAAATGTTCACAGAAAACGCAGAGAGATGGGATGGAAGTAGACAAAAAATGCCGGAGAAACTCAGCGGGTGAGGCAGCATCTATGGAGAAAAGGCCTATTCCTTCGCACCATAGATGCTGCCTCATCCGCTGACTTTCTCCAGCATTTTTCGTCCACTTATTGATTTTTCCAGCATCTGCAGTTCCTTCTTTGACAGTGAAATGGGACGAGTTTAGATGGTCAGCATGGACAAGGCGGGCGGAAGGGCCTGTTTCCGTGCTGTATGATACGAAGACTGAATAAAAAGAGCTGAATTCTTGTCCGGAAGGGCACGAGTGAACCGAGCAGGCTTTGCAACAAAGCAATCGTTTCATATGTTGAAGAAAGAACTGCAGATGCTGGAAAAATTGAAGGTAGACAAAAAATGTTGGAGAAACTCAGCGGGTGAGGCAGCATCTATGGAGCGAAGGAATAGGTGACGTCTCGGGTCGAGACCCTACTTCAGACTGATTGAAGGGTCTCGACCCGAAACGTCGCCTAATTCCTTCGCTCCATAGATGAGATTAGAGATTAGAGATTCCTTTATTTGTCATTCGTTGCCTGCAGTCATACATATAATAATAAATAACAAAACACACAATAAACACAAATTAACATCCACCACAGTGACTTCACCAGGCACCTCCTCACTGTGATGGAGGCAAAAGTCTTAAAGTCTCTGTCTCTTGCTGCTTCACCCGCTGAGTTTCTCCAGCATTTCTGTCCACAGTCGTTTCATATTCACCATGGCCGTGAATCTTTCTTAAGATCCCAAATTGAATTGAATAGTTTAATTTAGGTTCCCTGTGCGGCTGGTAGTGCGATTCATATTCATGTCTGCTGATCAGTGGCCCAACTCTCTAGACGGCTGTAACTCAGCCACTCTGTTGCCGCACTTGTAATTCCACGTCGCGCTCCTTGAGTCGATGGGAAACAAGGGACTTATAATTTAACATAAACCAGCGTGGCATCTTGTTTAGCGACGAGCATCAAAGGCACGGAGAGCCTGTCTCTGTGCGGTAACGGCGACGTGATGTGCATTCACTTCCCACGAAAGGCTCTCCCGGCTAAATCAAAGAGCGTGGTTAAACTGTGCTGAATTGTTCCTTCCCTATTAAGGGCGAGCGCGGATCTTGTCAGGAGTGGTTGAGTGCTGAGCACGCCACCGAGGGCAGGGTTTGGAACAGCAAAGCCGCAGCGTGACAAATCGGAATTAGCTTGTACACATCGCTGGGATTACACGGTTTACACCCGCGCCGCTGAGTTAATTGCTGCTGCTAGATCTGCTGATATTAATTCAACTCCGACAGGCCGTGGGCCAAGGAACTCCCCCCAACCACCACCCCCCCCCCCCCCCCCCCACCTCCACCCTCATCAATTCCTCCGGTGATATCATTGATGGCACGGCATTCGTTGCCGTTGTGCCGAGCAGAGGCGGAGGCGGAGGGAGAGGGAGGGGACATGCGCTCACTCACCACCAACAGTCAATAGACAACAGACAACAGGTGCAGGAGTAGGCCATTCGGCCCTTCGAGCCAGCACCGCCATTCAATGTGATCATGGCTGATCATCCCCAATCAGTACCCCATTCCTGCCTTCTCCCCATATCCCCTGACTCCGCTATTTTTAAGAGCTCTATCTAGCTCTCTCTTGAAAGCATCCAGAGAACCCGCCTCCACCGCCCTCTGAGGCAGAGAATTCCACAGACTCACCACTCTCAGTGAGAAAAAGTGTTTCCTCGTCTCCGTTCTAAATGGCTTACTCCTTATTCTTAAACTGTGGCCCCTGGTTCTGGACTCCCCCAACATCGGGAACATGTTTCCTGCCTCTAGCGTGTCCAAGCCCTTAACAATGTTCTATGTTTCAATGAGATTCCCTCTCATCCTTCTAAACTCCAGAGTGTACAAGCCCAGCTGCTCCATTCTCTCAACATATGACAGTCCCGCCATCCCGGGAATTAACCTTGTAAACCTAGGCTGCACTCCCTCAATAGCAAGAATGTCCTTCCTCAAATTAGGGGACGAAAACTGCACACAATACTCCAGGTGTGGTCTCACTAGGGCTCTGTACAACTGCAGAAGGACCTCTTTGCTCCTATATTCGATTTCTCTTGTTGTAAAGGCCAACATGCCATTCGCTTTCTTCACTGCCTGCTGTACCTGCATGCTTACTTTCATAACTAGTCGTGAATAGTGGAAGAGACGGTTTATTGTAGTTGAGAGGTCAGCACGCACACGGGCCCTTCGGCCCACCAAGTCCAGGCTGGGGTTCGGTCACCTGTTCACATTAGTTTTTAGTTTGAGTTTGCTTCAGTTTGTTGCTCCAGAACCAGGGGCCACAGTTCAAGAATAAGGGGTAAGCCATTTAGAACAGAGACGAGGAAACACTTTTTTCACACAGAGAGTTGTGAATCTGTGGAATTCTCTGCCTCAGAGGGCGGTGGGGGCCGGTTCTCTGGATACTTTCAAGAGAGAGTTAGATAGAGTTCTTACGGATAGCGGAGTTAAGGGATATGGGGGAGAAGGCAGGAACGGGGTACTGATTGGCGATGATCAGCCATGAGCACATTGAATGGCGGTGCTGGCTCAAAGGGCCAAATGGCCTACTCCTGCACCTATTGGCTATTGTCCACGTGTAACAAGGTACAGTGGACAAGCTTTTGTTGTGTGCTAACCAAGGGGAAGGAACTCTGAGGATTGAACACGAAAAGCCAATATTCGCCCGGAGAGCCTCGAGCCGTACAGCGCGGAAACAGGCACTTCTGCCCAACTTGCCCATGCCGACCAACATCGGGCTGGGCCTGTACTCGCTGGAGTTTAGAAGGATGGGGGGGGGGGGGGGGGGACATTAGTGAAACTTACGGAATAGCGAAAGACTTGGATAGAGTGGATGTGGAGAGGATGTTTCCACTAGTGGGAGAGTCTAGGACTGGAGGTCGTAGCCTCAGAATTCAAGGACGTGCCTTTAGGAAGGAGATGAGGAGGAATCTCTTCAGTCCGAGGGTGGTGAATGTGTGGAATTCTTTGCCACAAAAGGCTTTGGAGGCCAAGTCAATGGATATCTTTCAGGAAGAACTAGATAGATTCTTGATTAGTACGGGTGTCAGGTGTTATGGGGAGAAGGCAGGAGAATGGGGTTGGGAGGGAGAGATAGATCAGCCATGAATGAATGGCGGAGTTGACTTGATGGGCTGAATGGCCTTATTCCGCTCTTATCACTTATGATCGCTGACAATGGAGTAATCATGTATTGTCTTTCCGCTGGCTGGTTAGCATGCAACAAAAGTGAAACACTGTACCTCGGTACACGTGACAATAAACTAAACTGAACTGAAATTAATTGACCTGAATGTCCCAGCTACATAATAATAATAATAATGGATGGGATTTATATAGCACCTTTCTAATACTCAAGGCGCTTTACATCGCATTATTCATTCACTCCTCAGTCACACTCGGTGGTGGTGAGCTACTTCTGTAGCCACAGCTGCCCTGGGGCAGACTGACGGAAGCGTGGCTGCTAATCTGCCCCTCCGACCACCGCCAATCACTCACACACATTCACACACATTCACACGCAGGCAAAGGTGGGTGAAGTGTCTTGCCCAAGGACACAACGACAGTATGCACTCCAAGCGGGATTCGAACCGCTTGGAGTGCATGAATCCCACTTGCCTGCATTTGGCCCCTATCCCTCCAAACCGGGTCCTATCCATGTACCTGTCTAAATGTTTCTGAAACGTTGCGATAGTCCCAGCCTCCTCCGGCAGCTCGTTCCATACGCCCACAACCTTAGTGTAAAAAAAGGTTACCCCTCAGGCTCCCATTAAGTCTTTCCACTCCACGCCTTGATCCTATGATCTCTGGTTCTCGGTTCCCCTACTCTTACCCCATCTATTCCTCATATGATTTTGTGCACCTCCATTATAAGATCACCCCTGATCCTTCTGCGCTCCAAGGGGTAGTGTCCCAGCCTACTCAACCTCTCCCTGTAGCTCAATCTCTCAAGTCCTGGCAGCATCCTCGTAAATCCTCCCTGAACCCTTTCAAACCAACTCATCAGACCACCCACATTTTCATCTCTCAGCGTTGTGTCGCGGCGCCTGTCTCTCCTGCCTGACACGTTGAGAGTTTCTGTCATCTCTCTGGATTTTATCTCAGATTTTCAGCATCTGCATGTTGCCGATTTTCAAGAACCCCGACCCTTGGCGTTGTGCCGAGCAGACAGAAATAGACAATAGACAATAGGTGCGGGAGTAGGCCATTCGGCCCTTCGAGCCAGCACCGCCATTCAATGTAATCATGGCAGATCTTCCACAAGCAGCACCCCATTCCTGCCTTCTCCCCATATCCCCTGACTCCGCTATCTTTAAGAGCTCTATCTAGCTCTCTCTAGAAAGCATCCAGAGAATTGGCATCCACCGCCTTCTGAGGCAGAGAATTCCACAGACTCACAACTCTCTGGGTGAAAACGTTTTTCCTCATCTCCGATCTAAATGGCTTACCCCTTATTCTTAAACCGTGGCCCCTGGTTCTGGACTCCCCCAACATCGGGAACATGTTTCCTGCCTCTAGCGTATCCAATCCCTTAATAATCTTACGTTTCAATAAGATCCCCGCTCATCCTTCTAAATTCCAGTGTATACAAGCCCAGTCGCTCTATTCTATCAATATACGACAGTCCCGCCATCCCGGGAATTAACCTTGTGATTAACCTCCCTCAATAGCGAGAATGTCCTTCCTCAAATTTGGAGACTAAAACTGCGCACAGAGAGAGGGAGGGACATGTGCTCACTCCCGTCCCCCTCCACACCAACATTCATGAACAGAGGAAGAGATGGTTTAGTGCAGTGAAGAGATAAGCATGGTCACAGGCCCTTCAGCCCACCAAATCCACGCTGGTGTTCAGTCACCCGTTCACATTAGTTTAGTTTTATGTTCAAGGCACCTCACATGCTCTTCGTATGTCCAAGACAGCTAAAAGGCTCTTCGGCTATCTTCAAATAGCCCTTTGCTTTCCCTCTCTCTCTCTGCATCCCCTCTCCCTTCCCAGTTCTCCCACCAGTCTTACTGTCTCCGACTACTTTCTGTCTCTGTCCCGCCCCCTCCCCTGACATCGGTCTGAAGAAGGGTCTCGACCCGAAACGTCATCCATTCCTTCTCTCGAGCGATACTGCCTGTTACCCCAGCATTTTGTGTCTATCCGGATTAGTTTTAGTTTAGTTTTGTTATTATTGCGCCTACCGAGGTACAGTGGAAAAGCTTTTTAGTGTGCTAACCAGTCAGTGGAAAGATTACAATTAAGTCGTCCACTGGGTACATATACAGGATAAGGAAATACCGTATAGCGCAAGATAAAGTCTGATTAAAGATAATCCGAGTGTCTTCAATGAGGTAGATAAACCATTATCTAGGATAGGAATCAATAGTCACACAGTGTGGAAATAGACCCGCTGGCCCGACTTGTCCACGCCAACACTCTACACTAGTCCCGCCTGCCTGCATTTGGCCAATATCCCTCTAAACCTGTCCTATCCATGCACCTGCAACTACCTCCTCCTGCGGCTCGTTCCATAAACCTACCACACTTTGTGTAAAATAGTTGCCCCTCAGGTTCCGATTAAATCTTTAGTTTAGAGATACACCATGGAAACAGGCCCTTCGGCCCACCAGGTCCGCGCCGACCAGCGATCCCCGCACATTAACACTATCCTACACCCACTAGGGACAATTTTTACATTTACCAAGCCAATTAACTTACACACTCTTTGGAGTGTGGGAGGAAACCGAAGATCTCGGAGAAAACCCACGCAGGTCACGGGGAGAGAACGTACAAACTCCGGACAGACAGCGCCCGTAGTCGTGATCGAACCGGGTCTCCGGCGCTGCGTTCGCTGTAAGGCGGCAACTCTACCGCTGCGCCACCATGACTGCCCGTGACATAAACTCCGTTAATGATCTAAAACTTCATAAATGTTTATGATGAGGTACAAGTTCCATTTCGTCAGCTGCAGGATTGTTGGCAAGGGTGGCGCGTTGGCAAAGCGGTAGAGTTGCTGCCTTACAGCGCTTGCAGCGCCAGTGACCCGGGTTCGATCCCGACCACGGGTGCTGTCGGTACGGAGTTTGTAGGTCAATTGGCTTGGTGTAAGTGTAAATTGTCCCTAGCAGGTGTAGGATAGTGTTAATGTGCGGGGATCGCAGGTCGGCGCGGACCCGGAGGGCCGATGGGCCTGTTTCCGTGATCTATCTCCAAACTAAACTAAACTAAGAGAAAGACGGCCCTCCATTTTGGCGTTCCCATGACTACACTCTCCCTCACATCCCACAAGCACGCCGTAGAATATGGGGTAAGCCATTTAGAACGGAGATGAGGATACACTTTTTCTCACAGAGAGTGGTGAGTCTGTGGAATTCTCTGCCTCAGAGGGCGGTGGAGGCAGGTTCTCTGGATACTTTCAAGCTAGATAGGTCTCTTAAAGATAGCGGAGTCAGTGGATATGGTGAGAAGGCAGGAACGGGGTACTGATTGTGGATGATCAGCCACGATCACATTGAATGGCGGTGCTGGATCGAGGGGCCGAATGGCCTACTCCTGCACCTATTGTCTATTGTCTATTGTCTATTAACGATAGTAAAATTGGACGAGGACTGTCGAATATTTAACCCATGCTGCTAAGATCAGCCATGATCATATTGAATGGCGGTGCAGGCTCGAAGGGCCGAATGGCGTACTCCTGCACCTATTGTCTATGTTTCTAAGACTGGGCAAGCAATTCCTCCCTTCTCCCGTCTTCACAAGAGCAGTGAGATGACGAGTTAAAAACAAAACCAACTGTTAATAAAATGAATCATCAGTTGAAGTTCACACTCTGTTATTTACTGTTCAAAATGCTGATCCCTTTATAGTTAAGCAAATATAATTTTTGAACATTCCTCTGTTCTCTGCTGGAAATCCAACTCCAATATTTGCATTCTCACTGCAAATACCATCTATTATCCGTAGGGAAAATATTGAAACTAAGCTCACGCACACGGCAGCTGAGAAGATTCAAAATTGCAAACAGGTCTCCTCATCAGTAGTCCTTTCGTGCCACCCTGAATGTCATTATTGCAGCTGGAGAGGATGTTAGGCCAATCTGCCAGGCGTTAGGCCAGTCCCTCCATGCAAAAGATTCAGATCCAGATTCGGATTAGCTTGTTGTCACGTACACCTGTGTCCAACGGAGCTCCTTGTCCACAAGAAGCATCCAGAGCAAACAGTATACGGTAAGGATTGATATCAGTGAGACCACACCTGGAGTATTGTGTGGAGCACTTTTGGTCTCCAAACTTGAGGAAGGACATTCTTGCTATTGAGGGAGTGCAGTGTAGGTTCACCACGGTAATTCCTGGGATGGCGGGACTGTCATATGTTGATAGATTGGATACTCTACACAATAGCTTGTACACTCTGGAATTTAGAAGGATGAGAGGGGATCTTTATTGAAACATATAAGATTATTAAGGGATTGGACACGCTAGAGGCAGGAAACATGTTCCCGATGTTGGGAGAGTCCAGAACCAGGGGCCACAGTTTACGAATAAGGGGTTGGCTATTTAGAACGGAAATGAGGAAAAGCTTTTTCACCCAGAGAGTTGTGAATCTGTGGAATTCTCTGCCTCAGAAGGCGGTGGAGGCCAATTCTCTGGATGCTTTCAAGAGAGAGTTAGATAGGGCCCTAAAAGATAGCGGAGTCAGGGGATATGAGGAGAAGGCAGGAACGGGGTACTGATTGGGGATGATCAGCCATGATCACATTGAATGGAGGTGCTGGCTCGAAGGGCCGAATGGCCTACTCCTGCACCTATTGTCTATTGTAACAATAAAATCGACAACGGCAAGAAATACAACCATGAACACAAGGCAGAAGAAATGGTGCAAAGATACATCATCAGGTAGCTTTCTAGGTCTCGATCTTTAGCCGATAAGGGAAGAACTGTTTCTCCCGTTCTTCAAGGCCTTGTCCTGGATCAGCCATATCAAGGCCATGGTCACGAAAGCACGCCAACACCTCTACTCAGGGTACATCAATAGACATGTTTCCAGCCTCTAGCGTGACCAATCCCTTAATAATCTTATATGTTTCAATGAGATACCCTCTCATCCTTCTAAACTCCAGAGTGTACAAGCCCAGCTGCTCCATTCTCTCAGCAGATGACAGTCCCGCCATCCCGGGAATTAACCTCGTGAACCTACGCTGCACTCCCTCAATAGCAAGAATGTCCTTCCTCAAATTAGGGGACCAAAACTGCACACAATACTCCAGGTGAGGTCTCACTAGGGCTCTGTACAACTGCAGAAGGACCTCTTTGCTCCTATACTCCTATACTTAGTTTGGCAACAGCTCCATCCGAGAATGCAAGAAATGGCAGCGAATTGTGGGCAAACATTTCCACATATTCACCAGCCTCTGACTAAAGAAATTTCGCCTCATATCCTATCTGAAGGTACGTCCTTTTATTCTGAGGCTATGGCCTCTGGTCCGAGACTCTCCCACTATTGGAAACATCCTCTCCACATCCGTTCCAACCAGGGCTTTCACTATTCAATAAGTTTCAATGAGGTGCCCTCTCATCCTTCTCAACTCCAGCGAGTAGAAAGCATTTTATCAGGATGCATCACAGCTGGGTTTGGGAACAGCTCCATCCAAGACCACAAGAAATTGCAGCAAATTGTGGACGCAGCCCAGACCATCACACAAACCGACCTCCCTTCTATTGACTCCATCTACACCTCACGCTGCCTCGGCAAGGCCAGCAGCATCATCAAGGACCAGTCTCACCCCGGCCACTCCCTCTTCTCCCCTCTCCCATTAGGCAAGAGGTACAGAAGTGTGAAAACGCACACCTCCAGATTCAGGGACAGTTTCTTCCCAGCTGTTATTAGGCAACTGAACCATCCTACCACAACCAGAGAGCAGTGCTGAACTACTGTCTACCTCACTGGAGACCCTCAGACTATCCTTGACCGGACTTTGTTGGCTTTACTTTGCACTAAACGTTATTCCCTTATCATGTATCTGTACACTGTAAATGGATCGATTGTAATCATGTATTGTCTTTCTGCTGACTGGTTAGCACGCAACACAAACTTTTCACTGTACCTCGGTACACGTGACAATAAACAACACTAACTAACTACTCCTTTAGAAGGCTTAGAAAGTTCGGCATGTCACCAACAACCCTCACCGATGGTAGAGTTGCTGCCTTACAGCGCCAGAGGCCCAGGTTCGATCCCGATCACAGGTGCTGTCTGTACTGAGTCCTACATTCTCCCTGTGACCGTGTGGGTTTTCCCCTCGTACTTTGGAGTCCTCCCACACTCCAAAGATGTACTGGTTTGTAGGCTAATTGGCTTCGGTAACAATTGTAAATTGTCCCTAGTGTGGGATAAGGCGTACAGTGTATGGTGATCGCTGGTCGTTGCGGACTCAGTGTGGGCCGAAGGACCTGTTTCCGCACTGTATCTCTAAACTAAACTAAACTAAACTTCGACAGATGCGCCGTAGAGTGCATTTTATCGGGATGTACCACAGCATGGTTTGAGAACAGCTCCATCCAAGACCGCAAGGAAAAAATGCCAGAAATTGCAGGGAGTTGTGGACGCAATCCAGACCTTCACACGAACCGACCAGTGCAAGAAGGGCTGCAGATGCTGGTTAAAACCGAAGATAGACACACAATGCTGGAGTAACTCAGCAGGACAGGCAGCATCTCTGGAGAGAAGGAATGGATGACGTTTCGGGTCCCAGCTGTTATCAGGCATCTGAACTATCCCATCACCAACTAGAGTGCGGTCCTGATCTCCCATCTACCTCGTTGGACTATCCTTAATGGGACTTTGCTGGACTTTATCTTGCACTAAACCTTATTTCCTTTAGTCTTAAATGACTATAATAAACTAAACTAAACTAAACATCTTCAGGTGCAGGAATGCCCACAGTGTTTTGTAGCCAAATAAATGCCTTCACTGAACTACTGAGTGAAAGTTTCACCCGATACCCTCATGTAGGGTTGCCAACTTTCTCACTCCCAGATAGGTGATAAAAGGTCAAAATACGGGACAAATTCCCGACGGCGATTCGTTGACCGACTCGGCCGTGGCTGGGTGAATGATGAGTTGGCCCGGGTGCTGGACTGCGCACAAAGCCCAGCCGGCGGGCCAGCTGAGGAGTTTTGGCCCGGGCCGCGCGACGTCGCACGCAAAGTCCGGCGCCCCATCCAACTCGTGAACCGATGATCGGCCATGAGAAGGAGGGGGTGGCGGTGGTGGTGTCGGCGGTAAGCGAAGGTCCGAAGGTCGGACAGCTGGCCGGGCTGCCGACCGACGGGGCCACGGGCGAGGCGCTGCTGCTGCTGCTGCACTCCATGGGCTGCACTACGTCGGGACGGGTGAGACGCGGCGCTCCGAACCGACAGTCCCCTCGACCTTTCCCGGCTAATACGGCACAGTTGGCAACTCTACCTTTACGGGAAGATCCAGGGAGTGACAATGAAGGTTCCCGACCCAAAACATCAAGTTGGGTGTCAAGTTGGGAAAAAGGGAAGTACAACGGGATCTGGGGGTCCTTGTACATCAGTCTACGAAAGTAAGCATGCAGGTACAGCAGGCAGTGAAGAAAGTGAATGGCATGTTGGCCTTTATAACAAGAGGAATCGAATATAGCAGCAAAGAGGTCCTTCTGCAGTCGTACAGAGCCCTAGTGAGACCACACCTGGAGTATTGTGTGCAGTTTTGGTCCCCTAATTTGAGGAAGGACATTCTTGCTATTGAGGGAGTGCAGCGTAGGTTTACAAGGTTAATTCCTGGGATGGCGGGACTGTCATATGCTGAGAGAATGGAGCAGCTGGGCTTGTACACTCTGGAGTTTAGAAGGATGAGAGGATATCTCATTGAAACATATAAGGTTGTTAAGGATTTGGACACGCTAGAGGCAGGAAACATGTTCCCGATGTTGGGGGAGTCCAGAACCAGGGGCCACAGTTTAAGAATAAGGAGTAAGCCATTTAGAACGGAGACGAGGAAACACTTTTTCTCACAGAGAGTGGTGAGTCTGTGGAATTCTCTGCCTCAGAGGGCAGTGGAGGCCGGTTCTCTGGATGCTTTCAAGAAAGAGCTAGATAGGGCTCTTAAAAATAACGGAGTCAGGGGATATGGGGAGAAGGCAAGAACGGGGTACTGATTGGGGATGATCAGCCATGATCACATTGAATGGCGGTGCTGGCTCGATGGGCCGAATGGCCAACTCCTGCACCTATTGTTTATTGTCTATTGTCAATGATCTCCAGAGATGCTGCCAGAACCGCTGAGCTGTTTAGCTCCAGCTTTTTAAAAATGCGTAGCATTTGGCGTATTGCGTGCAGTTCTGCTCGCCTCATTTTGGTAAGTATGTGGATGATTTACCAGAATGATGCCTGGATTAGTGGGTAAAAAATAGACAGAAAGTGCTGGACTAATTCAGCGGGGTCAGGCATCTATGTTCTTCGCTAGAACATAGATAGGTGAGAAACAAACCACCCCCTCCCCAGGTACTTTCCCCTGCAACCGCAGGAGATGCAACACCTATCCCTTTACCTCCCCCCCTCGACTCCATCCAAGGGCCCCAACAGTCTTTCCAGGTGAGGCAGAGGTTCACCTGCACCTTCTCCAACCTCATCTACTGTATCCGCTGCTCCAGGTGTCAACTTCGGTGAGACCAAGCGCAGGCTCGGCGATCGTTTCGCTGACACCTCCGCTCAGTCCGTCTTAACCTACCTGATCTCCCGGTGACTCAGCACTTCAACTCCTCCTCCCATTCCCATACTGACCTTTCTGTCCTGGGACTCCTCCATTATCAGAGTGAGGCCCAGCGCAAATTGGAGGAACAGCACCTCATATTTTGCTTGCGTAGTTTACACCCCAGCGGTATGAACATTGACTTCTCTAACTTCAGATAGCCCTTGCTTTCCCTCTCTCTCCATCCCCTCCCCCTTCCCAGTTCTCCGACTCATCTTACACTCCCCGCCGACATTCTTTCCTAGTCCCGCCCTCTCCCCTGACATCAGTCTGAAGAAGGGTCTCGACCCGAAGGTTCGCCCATTCCTTCTCTCCATAGATGCTGCCTCGCCCGCTGAGTTACTCCAGCATTTTGTGTCTACCTTAGATAGGTGAGGTGTTGGCCACAAGGGCTGGTTGGACAAACTTGGACTTCCCAGGCTGACGAGCCCCATCTGCCCGAGACTCGTGGGGGCGGGAGCGTCTACCTTCCCGTGCAGGTCTATAGCACCTGCCCACTGCCCACTGAGGAGGAAAGATAGAAACATAGAAAATAGGTGCCGGAGTATACCATGGCTAGGGAAAGTTCAGAGCGATATGGGCCAAACGCAGGCAGGTGAAACTAATGCAGATGTGGCATCTTACTTGGCTCGGACTGGGTGGGCCCAAGGGCCTGTTTCCATGCTGTATCCCTAAACTAAACTGAACTAAACGAAAGTCGGCAAAAATGCTGGAGAAACTCAGCAGGTGAGGCAGCATCTATGGAGCGAAAGGTCCCGACCCGAAACGTCGCCTATTCCTTCGCTCCATAGATGCAGCCTCACCCGCTGAGTTTCTCCAGCATTTTTGTCTACCTTAGATTTTTCCAGCATCTGCAGTTCTTACTTAAACTAAACGAACGGCCTGCTGAATTCCTCCAGCATTGTGAGTCCATGGAATAGTGTGTTTGCCATTGCGATCAGCGTTCTCTCTTCTGCCGTGTCCTGTGAGTTTTAATATACTGCTGATTAAAAATTCCACACACTTTTTTTGGAAGTTAATTACGTTTGTGTCCAGTCCAGTAGAGTTCGACCAATAATTGAATTAGCAAAACTACAGCAAAATTAATATGTCCGGATCCTTAACAGCCCTCAGGGTGGAGAAAAAAAATTGCTCGTGATCTGCAATGTTTGCATTGTAAAGGAGAGAAAGTGGCTGGGCGAATGTTCACAGGCCACTGCTTGCCAGACACGGGTTCCGGTCCATCGCCAATGCAGTCACGTTTCCGCGGCAACCAGCAAAGTAAAATTCAGGACACACCGTGACAAATATCAAAAGCACCTGGCCTGAGCTTCAAGTGACTTCCATCGCTCCAGGCCATGCCGAGAAAATACACGCCCGAGTTGTTTCAGAGAGAAGTTTACACAGATTCTATTATGTGATTCAAATTCATGTTCATACGTTCCACGAGCAGAATTAGGCCATTCGGCCCATTTAATCGTGGCTGATACTATCTTTCCCTCTCAACCCCATTCTCCTGCCTTCTCCACCCAACCCCTGACATCCGTAATAATCAAGAAACTATCAATCTCGGCCTTAAAAATATCCATTGACTTGGCCTCCACAGCCATCTGTGGCAAAGAATTCCACACATTCACCACGCACTGACTAAACAAATTTCTCCTCATCTCCTATCTAAAGGTTGCATTTCGTTGTCTCTGCACTGTACACTGCACAATGACAATCAAGTTGAATCTGAATCTGAATCATCTGAAGTCCTTTTATTATGAGGCTATGGCCTCTGGTCTGAGACTCTCCCACTATTGGAAACATCCTCTCCACATCCGTTCCAACCAGGGCTTTCACTATTCAATAAGTTTCAATGAGGTCCCCCCACCATCCTTCTCAACTCCAGCGAGTAGAAATCATTTTATTCACAGCACGGTTTGGGAACAGCTCCATCCAAGACCGCAAGAAATTGCAGAGAATTGTGGACGCAGCCCAGACCATCACACAAACCGACCTCCCTTCCATTGACTCCATTTATACCTCGCGCTGCCTCGGCAAGGCCAGCAGCGTCATCAAGGACCAGTCTCACCCCGGCCACTCCCTCTTCTCCCCTCTCCCGTCGGGCTAAAGGTACAGAAGTGTGAAAACGCACACCTCCAGATTCAGGGACAGTTTCTTCCCAGCTGTTATCAGGTAACTGAACCATCCTACCCACAATTAGAGAGCAGTGCTGAACTACTATCGGACTTTCTTCGACCAGACTTTCCTGGCTTTACTTTGCACTAAACAGTATTCCCTTATCATGTATCTGTACGCTTTGAATGGCCCAGTCCATAACCGGCTCTGATCTCCCCACCGTCGAAGGGATCTATCGCAGTCGCTGCCTCAAAAAGGCAGCCAACATCATCAGAGACCCACACCATCCTGGCCACACACTCATCTCACCACTGCCATCAGGAAGAAGGTACAGAAGCTTGAAAACTGTAACGTCCAGGTTCAGGAACAGCTTCTTCCTTACAGCCATCAGGCTATTAAACACAATGACGAATAAGCTCTGAACAATAACAGCCTATTATTATTATAGCACTTTATCTGTTTATTTATTGTGTATATATATGGTCTATGGTCTATAGACACACTGAACTTTTATCTCCCGTTCTGTATTATGTTTACATATTCTGTTGTGCTGCAGCAAGCAAGAATTTCATTGTCCTATCTGGGACACATGACAATAAAACTCTCTTGACTCTGGAAATATTGTCTTTGCAGTGACTGGTTAAAGTCCTGTCCCACTGTACAAGTTCATTCAAGAGCTCTCCCAAGTTTAAAAAAAAAATCAAACTCATTGTAAGCACGTAGAATGAACGTAGCGGGTACGTCGGAGTTCGGGGACGTCTCTTAGCGGCTCGTAACGCTAACGGCAGGTACTCGGGAAACGCGGTTAGCTCGGGAAGACTCGTGAAGATTTTTCAACGTGTTGAAAAATGTCCACAAGAGCCCCGAATACCGACGGGCGGCCATTACCGTAAATCTCCAAGTTTGAATCAGGGCAGTGGGGATTTTAGCACACAAGAAAAGCTTTTTCACTCTACCTTGGTACAGTTGACAATAAACTCAACTAAACCTGAAAATGATACAGGCCCAGAACTTTCAAACGCTCATCCAATTGAGACTAGCTGAGATGGGGCATCTTGGTCGGCATGGACGAGTTGGGCCGAATGGCCTGTTTGTTTGCCGTACGACTCTACGACATTGAACCTGCCGCCTCACACCTCGAGTAAGCGGTGGTGAGTCTGGCAGACATGAAGGAGAGGGCAGACAATGGCGCACATCCACAACGGACGCCATCTCCCCGGCCCAAAACTTCTCTGAACAGCAAGAGGTAGATCGTCCTGAGCTGCTAACTACTTCATTGGACTATCTTTAATCGGACTTCATCTTGCAGTGAATGTTATTCCCTTCAACCTGTATCTGTACACTGTGAATGGTAATCATGTATAGTCTTTCCACTGGCTGGATAGCACGCAACATAAAGTTTTTCACTGTACCTCGTGACAACAAGATTCCTATGGTAGACACAAAAAGCTGGAGTAACTCAGCGGGTCAGGCAGCATCTATGGAGAGAAGGAATAGGTGACGTTTCGGATCCCGACCCGCTGGGGTGGGAGATTGCAACTTTCACGTGGTCCACCCTGTTTCGACGAATGCAATCAACCCGGCGTGCACAATCAAATAAGATCAAATCAGAACAAGTTGTCCACGCAAGAAGAAAAAGCCTCACCCGCTGAGTTACTCCAGCTTTTGGTGTCTACCTTCGATTTTATCCAGCATCTGCAGTTCTTTCTTAAACAAGATGCCAATGTTGGATTCCTATTTATTGACGAAGTTCCCTAACTCTTTCCTGTACTCTATTTCGTCTTTGTTCGTGATCCAGCCCACCGCAGTGGTGTCATCCGCAAACTTGTAGATAGAAGTTAGAGAGTATTGTCTACTGTCTACGCTCGTGAGTGTAGACAATAGACAATAGGTGCAGACGTAGGTCATTCCACCCTTCATGCCAGCACCGCCATTCAATGTGATCATGGCTGATCATCCTCAATCAGTATGAAAAGGACCCGTTTACTCTATTAGTCGAGGATGTAACTAGTAGAGTGGATAAGGGAGAACCAGTGGATGTGTTATATCTGGACTTTCAGAAGGCTTTCGACAAGGTCCCACATAAGAGATTAGTATACAAGCTTAAAGCACATGGTATTGGGGGTTCAGTATTGATGTGGATAGGGAACTGGCTGGCAGACAGGAAGCAAAGCGTAGGAGTAAACGGGTCCTTTTCAGAATGGCAGGCAGTGACTAGTGGGGTACCGCAAGGCTCAGTGCTGGGACCCAAGCTATTTACAATATATATTAATGATTTGGACAAGGGAATTGAATGCAACATCTCCAAGTTTGCAGATGACACGAAGCTGGGGGGCAGTGTTAGCTGTGAGGAGGATGCTAGGAGGCTGCAAGGTGACTTGGATAGGCTAGGTGAGTGGGCAAATGCATGGCAGATGCAGTATAATGTGGATAAATGTGAGGTTATCCACTTTGGTGGCAAAAACAGGAAAGTAGACTATTATCTAAATGGTGGCCGATTAGGAAAAGGGGAGATGCAACGAGACCTGGGTGTCATGGTACACCAGTCATTGAAAGTAGGCATGCAGGTGCAGCAGGCAGTGAAGAAAGCAAATGGAATGTTAGCATTCATAGCAAAAGGATTTGAGTATAGGAGCAGGGAGGTTCTACTGCAGTTGTACAGGGTCTTGGTGAGACCACACCTGGAGTATTGCGTACAGTTTTGGTCTCCAAATCTGAGGAAAGAAATTCTTGCCATAGAGGGAGTGCAGAGAAGGTTCACCAGACTGATTCCTGGGATGTCAGGACTTTCATATGAAGAAAGACTGGATAGACTCGGCTTGTGCTCGCTAGAATTTAGAAGATTGAGGGGGTATCTTATAGAAACTTACAAAATTCTTAAGGGGTTGGACAGGCTAGATGCAGGAAGATTGTTCCCGATGTTGGGGAAGACCAGGACAAGGGGTCACAGTTTAAGGATAAAGGGGAAATCTTTTAGGACCGAGATGAGAAAAACATTTTTCACACAGAGAGTGGTGAATCTCTGGAACTCTCTGCCACAGAATGTAGTTGAGGCCAGTTCATTGGCTATATTTAAGAGGGAGTTAGATGTGGCCCTTGTGGCTAAAGGGATCAGGGGGTATGGAGAGAAGGCAGGTATAGGATACTGAGTTGGATGATCAGCCATGATCATATTGAATGGCGGTGCAGGCTCGAAGGGCCGAATGGTCTACTCCTGCACCTATTTTCTATGTTTCTAAGTATAAGTGCCCCGTTCCTGCCTTCTCCCCATATCCCCTGACTCCGCTATCTTTAAGAGCCCTATCTAGCTCTCTCTTGAAAGCATCCAGAGAACCTGCCTCCACCGCCCTCTGAGGCAGAGAATTCCACAGACTCACAACTCTCTGTGTGAAAAAGTGTTTCCTCGTCTCCGTTCTAAATGGGTTACCCCTTATTCTTAAACTGTGGCCCCAGGTTCTGGACTCCCCCAACATCGGTAACATGTTTCCTGCCTCTAGCTTGTCCAAACCCTCAATAATCTTATATGTTTCAATAAGATCCCTTCTCATCCTTCTAAACTCCAGAATGTACAAACCCAGCCGCTCCATTCTCTCAGCATATGACAGTCCCGACATCCCGGGAATTAACCTTGTGAACCACTCCCTCAATAGCAAGAATGTCCTTCCTCAAACTCGGAGACCAAAACTGCACACAATATACCAGGTGTGGTCTCACTAGGGGCCCTCCAGAAGGACCTCTTTGCTCCTATACTCAACTCCTCTTAGAAACATAGAAACATAGAAAATAGGTGCAGGAGTAGGCCATTCGGCCCTTTGAGCCTGCACCGCCATTCAATGTGATCATGGCTGATCATCCAACTCAGTATCCTGTACCTGCCTTCTCTCCATACCCCCTGATCTCATTAGCCATAAGGGCCACATTTAACTCCCTCTTAAATATAGCCAATGAACTGGCCTCAACTACTTTCTGTGGCTGAGAATTCCACAGACTCACCACTCTCTGTGTGAAAAAAAAAATTCTCATCTCGGTCCTAAAGGGTTTCCCCTTTATCCTTAAACTGTGACCCCTTGTCCTGGACTTCCCCAACATCGGGAACAATCTTCCTGCATCTAGCCTGTCCAATCCCATAAGAATTTTGTAAGTTTCTATAAGATCCCCCAAGGCCCTCTTGTTATGAATGCTTTGTGTGCCCTGGCCAAAATTATCCCAACGGTATCAATGACACAGTAGAGCAGTGGCGCATCAGGCTAGATTATGGTCCCAAGTTCTCTAGTAAGATTTCAATGTGACAACTCTCTAATTCTGACCTTTGCCAACTGATCCAAGATGATGCGTAATTAACTTGCAAATTGTTCTTTTTTTTTTTTTTTTTTTGAAAATATTTTTTATTGGAGAAAAGTACACTACATATTATCATCATTACCAGTCTTACATTTTTTAATTGATAATATTGTCAATTATTATTACATTGTCTCCAATACCTTTTGCATTTTTTTTTTTAATGAAAAAAATTAATTTTTTTTAAACTAGATAGAACTAAAAAGATAGATGAAGTAAAGAAAGAAAAGAGAGAGAAAGAAAAAAAAAAAAAAAAAAAAAAAAAAAAAAAAAAAAAAAACAAAAACAAAAAAAGAATACAGAAAAGAAAAAGATAGTTAAAGAAGAATGGAAATATTTATTAAGATAAAAAACTAAGTTCGAGATATATTCAGAGTATAACATTTCATCCATTCTTTAGCCCGAGTGTTAGTCAGGTTCCTGTGCTTGCAAATTGCAAATTGTTCTGCTTGCATTTAGTCAGAGCCTGTTCCCACTCCTCCTCACCACACTAGTTCAGGTTAGTTTAGTTTAGTATTGTCACTTATACCGAGATAGACAATAGACAATAGACAATAGGTGCAGGAGTAGGCCATTCGGCCCTTCTAGCCAGCACCGCCATTCAATGTGATCATGGCTGATCATCCCCAATCAGTACCCTGTTCCTGCCTTCTCCCCATATCCCCTGACTCCGCTATCTTTAAGAGCCCTATCTAGCTCTCTCTTGGAAGCATCCAGAGAACCTGCCTCCACTGCCCTCTGAGGCAGAGAATTCCACAGACTCAACACTCTCTGTGAGAAAAAGTGTTTCCTCGTCTCCGTTCTAAATGGCTTACCCCCTTATTCTTAAACTGTGGCCCCTGGTTCTGGACTCCCCCAGTGAAAAGTGAGAGTACAGTGAAAAGCTTATGCTTGCGTGCCATCCAACCAAAGAAACGAATGTACAGGATTACAATCAACCACCCACAGATAAAGAATAACGGCCACAACATTTAGTGAAATGTCATATCACTGAAAACCGATAAAGTCTGATTAAAGATAGTTCACAGGCCTTCAATGAGGTCGATGGGAAATCAGGACCGCCCTCTAGATGTTGAAGAAGGTGAAGATGAATAAGTTTATTGGCCAATTATTCACATACAAGGAATTTGCATTGGTGCTCCGCCCGCAAGTGACAACATGACATCAGTCTGAAGAAGGGTCTCGACCCCACATCAGCCCACTGTCTCCGCCTCTTCCTTTCTTCTTCCCGCCCCCCTCCCCCCCACCCCACATCAGTCTGAAGAAGGATCTTGACCGGAAACGTTGCCCATTTCCTTCTCTCCATAGATGCTGCCTCACCCGCTGAGTTTCTCCAGCATTTTTGTCTACCTTCGTTTTTTCCAGCATCTGCAGTTCTTTCTTAAACATGACATACAGTGATAATTAGGAATGTCACATGGAACATCATTGATTAAACATGTGAATTAAATAAAATACCAGAGCAAAAGGAGGCTACAGATTTTTGGTTATTGTGTAGAGCTACTACTCGTGGGAAAAAAAGCAGTTTTTATGTCTGGCTGTGGCAGCTGGGAAGAAACTGTCCCTGAATCTGGAGGTGTGCGTTTTCACACTTCTGTACCTTTTGCCTGATGGGAGAGGGGAGAAGAGGGAGTGGCCGGGGTGAGACTGGTCCTTGGTTATGCTGCTGGCCTTGCCGAGGCAGCGTGAGGTGTAGATGGAGTCGATGGAAGGGAGGTTGGTTTGTGTGACCGGTTCAGTTGAGTTTGGTTTAGTTTTTTCGCCACGTGTACCGAGGTACAGGGAAAAGCTTTTGTTGCGTGCTCTCCAGTCAGCGGAAAGGCATGATTACAATCGAGCCGTCTACAGTTTACAGGTACAAGGGGAGACACGGTGGCGCAGCGGAGGAGTTGCTGCCTCACAGAGCCAGAGACCCAGGTTCGATCCTGACCACAGCTCTTGTCTGCATGGAGTTGTACGCTCTCCCTGTGACCTGCGTGGGTTTTCTCCAGGTTCCCCCCACAGTCCAAAGACATAGGTTAAGTGGCTCTGATAAAAAACAGTCAATTGTCCCTAGTGTGTGTAGGATAGACTGCGGGGATCGCTGGTCGGCGCAGACTCAGTGGGCCAAAGGGCGTTGTGTCTCTAAAACTAAAACTAAAATCTAAAACAAAACGCTGGAGTAACTCAGCGGGACAGGCAGCATCTCGGGAGAGAAAGAATGGGTGACGTTTCTGGTCGAGACCCTTCTTCAGACATCCACTTCAACTTATCTGGATCAGTCAGAATTATTTAACGTCCATTCATAGAAACATAGAAAAAATAGGTGCAGGAGTAGGCCATTCGACCCTTCGAGCCAGCAATGCCATTCAATATGATCATGGCTGATCATCCACAATCAGTACCTCGTTCCTGCCTCCCCCCGTATTCGTTGACTCTATCTTTAAGAGCTCTATCTAACTTTCCTTTTGCCCTAAGAGCTAAATCTAACTCTCTCTTGAAAACATCCAGAGAATTGGCCTCCACTGCCTTCTGTGGCAGAGAATTCCACAGATTGACGACTCTCTGGGCTAACGTGACTGCTCCAAGCCGCACCACAATGATACAGCTAACTCTGAACAAAGTCATGCATGCCTACAACTTCAATATTAAAACACCCACACACTCATCAGAAACTTATGCAGTCACCACCAGAGCTGTTAATATCCGGCCTGTAGGATTGTGCAGTGCAGTGCAAAATAAAAGAGATGAATTTTCATATTGCAATCTTATTAAATTAGCGTTTTAATGATACCCAGGCACTTGCAGCGTGAGTTTCAAAGTCGCACCAGAGGGTTTTGTGTAAACACAGCTCGTCTAAAAAGGCAAACGGATGTAACTCGGCAACTCGGCGTCAGCAACCTGGGAGTTGTATTTGGATCCGTTAATTTGTTATAGTCTTCTCAGGAAGCCCCAGTTCGCTCGGTTATGCAGTCTCATCAAAACCAGGAATGCCTGTGTGTGTCTGAAACCTGTTGTCGTTCATTGCAAACCTGGGAAGGAGCAAAGATCTGCACAGTGGTGGACCTGGTAGAGTTGCTGCCTCACAGCGTCAGAGATCCGGGTATGATCCTTATGGGCCCGTCCCACTTTTAGGCGATTTCTTTCGGCACCCGCGACAACCTACGTCCGCCCGCGACAAGCTACGACAAGGTCAGACAAGTCAGCACCGGCGGCAACCTGCGTCATCCTGGCGACAAGCGACGACAGCACCCTACGTCAGGAGGAGTCAAGCTACGCCCATTGGCGACAAGCCCACCGTCGCCGAAAGGTTTTGAACCTTTCAAAATCCAGCAGCGACCAGACTCTTTGACTCTTTGGGCGACTGAGGAGACGACTCACGGCCATACAGGCGACACCCCGGAGACCGTGTGGCGACAGCCTAGTCGCCTGTAGTCGCCTAAAAAAATCACCTAAGTGGGACAGCCCCATTACTCTACTGCCTGTGTGGAGTTTGCACGTTCCACCTGTGACCGCGTGGGTTTCCTCCGGTTGATCCGATTTCCTCCCACATCCCAAAGACGTGCGGGTTTGCAGGTTGATTGGCTTCAGCAATATTGTAAATTGTCCCTAGTGTGTGTAGGATGGTGCTAGTGTACGGGGTGATCGCTGGTCGGCGCGGACTCGGAGGGCCCAAGGGCCTGTTTGCACGCTGGATCTCTAAAGTCTAAATCTCAAAGATATACGGGTTTGTAGGTTGATTGGTCTCTGAAAATTGCTCCTGGTGTGTAACGGTTTTACAAGAAGTGAGGAAAATATACAAAATAGTGTGAATGGGTCATCGATAGTCAAGGGATACAAGGATGCACACAGTGGGACAAGTAGGATAACTAGGCTGGGGGAGTGGGGGGAGAGAGAGGGGAGGGAATACAGGAGTTCCTATCTCTCTCTCTCTCACTCTCTCTCTCCCCCTCCCCCTCCCTCTCTCTCTCTCTCTCTCTCTCTCTCTCTCTCACACACACTTTCTCACTCTCTCACTCTCTCTCCCCCTCCCCCCTCCCTCTCTCTCTCTCCCTTTCCCTCTCTCTCCCCCTCTCTTTCTCTCCCTCTCTCTCCCTCCCTCTCTCCTCTCTCCCACCCTCTCACCTCTCACTCTCTGCCCCCCTCTCTCTCTCTCTCTCACACACACTCTCTCACTCTCTCACTCTCTCTCCCCCTCCCCCCTCCCTCTCTCTCTCTCCCCCCCTTTCCCTCTTTCTCCCCCTCTCTTTCTCTCTCTCCCTCCTCTTCCCCCCTCTCTCCTCTCACTCCCCCCTCTCACTCCCCCTCTCCCTCTCCCTCTCCCTCTCCCTTTCCCTCTCTCTCCCCCTCCCCTTCTTCTCTCTATCTCTCTCCCCCCTCTCCCCTCTCTCTCTCTCTCCCTTTCCCTCTCTCTTTCTCTCCCTCTCTCCTCTTTCCCACCCTCTCTCCTCTCACTCTCTGCCCCCCCCCTCTCTCTCCCCCTCTCCCCCTCTCCCTTTCCCTTTCTCCACCTCTCTCTCCCACCTCTCTCTCCCTCCCTCTCTCCCTCTCCCCTTCACTGAATCCACAAAGTTTTGCTGACACCTGAGGTTCATTTAACATGCTGCATCAGAGTGTGACGAAAAGCGGAAGGAATTAATTACAAATATTATTTGCTTGGAGACGGCAAGGAGAAATGGCAAGATTGGTGCTGGTTCGTTTGTGCTGTGACTAGCTTTCTGTTGTAGTGATTACTCGGTGGAATGGAAAAAATGGAAATTAAGTTGAAATAATGCTGCATTTAAAAATTGAATTTTGTTGAAAAGGGAAAGCAGCTTTCTTACAGATAATGTGAAATGGCAAAATGAAAACTCATTGGATCAGAGTCATTTATCACTATTAATATGACTGCTTTTAACAAGTGGGGTGCTGGCTCGAAGGGCCGAATGGCCAGCTCCTGCACCTACTGTCTATAAGAATGCAAGTAATATATCTATTATTATCAATTTTTTAGCAGAGATTTTATTATTTTCTGGTGCTGATTACTCATATGTTAATCAGTTGCTCGACATTTCCTACAGAAGTTACTGTGCATTCTGAAGGGAGCATGTACTTACATCAATGCTGGAGAAACTCAGCAGGAGAGGCAGCATCTATGGAGTAAAAGCAGTCTGAAAAAGGGTCTCGACCAGAAACGTCACCTATTCCTTCGCTCCATGGACGCTGCCTCACCCGCTGAGTTTCTCCAGCATTTTTGTCTACCTACGATTTTTCCAGCATCTGCAGTTCTTCCTCAAACATGCACTTACATCAGGTCAGTCTGAAGAAGGGTCTCGACCCGAAACGTCACCCGTTCCTTCTCTCCAGAGATGCTGCTTGTCCCGCTGAGTTACTCCTGCATTTTTGTGTCTACCTTACATCAGATATGTTGTGTACAGTTCTGGTCACCCCATTTACACCACTGATGTTCTCAAGCTTGAAAGGGTACAGAGAAGATTTACCAGGATGTTGCCAGGACTCGAGAGACTGAGCTATAGGGAGAGATTGAACAGGCTGGGACTCTATTCCCTGGAGCGTAGGAGGATGAGGGGCGATTTTATAGAGGTGGATAAAATCACGAGAGGAATAGATCGGGAAAATGCCCAGATTGTCTTGCCCAGGGTAGGGGAATCGAGAACCAGAGGACATAGGTTTAATGTGAGGGGGGAAAGATTTACACAGAGGGTGGTGGGTGGATGGAACAAGCTGCCGGAGGAGGTAGTTGAGGCTGAGACTATCCCAACGTTTAAGAAACAGTTAGACAGGTACATGGATAGGACAGGTTTGGAGGGATATGGACCAAATGCAGGCAGGTGGGACTCGTGTAGATGGGGCATGTTGGTTAGTGTGGGCAGGTTGGGCTGAAGGGCCTGTTTCCACACTGTGACATTGTATGATGCGGAGGCTAAGGAGATGTTGCAGAAAAGGTTTACCAGAACGGTGAAGGACACACGGTGCTGGAGTAACTGGAGTAGCTCAGCAGGTCAAACAGTATCCTTGGAGAACAGGGATAGATTTTCTGGTCGGGACCCTTCTGCAGACTTCTTGCATCGCCGGAGACCCCGGGTTCGATCCCGACTACGGGTGCTGTCTGTGCGGAGTTTGTACGTTCTCCCCGTGACCTGCGTGGGTTTTCACTAATTATTTCCTACACGCTAGGGACAATTTACAGAAGCCAATTAACCCGCAAACCTGCACGTCTTTGGAATGTGGGAGGAAACCGGAGCACCCGGAGAAAACCTGAGGGGTCACAGGGATAATGTACAAACTCTGTATCGACTGCACCTGAGGTCAGGATCGTTCCCAAGTCTCTGCCGTTGCGAGGCAGCAGCTCTACCGCTGCGCCTCCGTGCCGCCCCAATAGGTCACTGATATAGACACAAAAAGCTGGAGTAACTCAGCGGGACAGCCAGCATCTCTTGAGAGAAGGAATAGGTGACGTTTCAATAGACAATAGACAATAGACAATGGGTGCAGGAGTAGGCCATTTGGCCCTTTGAGCCAGCACCGCCATTCAATGTGATCATGGCTGATCATCCCCAATCAGTACCCCGTTCCTGCCTTCACCCCATATCCCCTGACTCCGCTATCTATAAGAGCCCTATCTCGCTCTCTCTTGAAAGCATCCAGAGAACCGGCCTCCACCGCCCTCTGAGGCAGAGAATTGCACAGACGGGTTTCGGGTCGAGACTATTTTTCGGTTCACTGATATATATGTGTACGGTCCATGCTAGCAGTAACAGGATACATCTGTGGAACTGGACAATCTAAAGAAGCAAAAGACTAGCCTGTACTCGGGAAGTATGCACCCTGAGACTTTTGCAAGACTGAATTCAATAGACAATAGACAATAGGTGCAGGAGTAGGCCATTCGGCCCTTCGAGCCAGCACCGCAATTCAAGGGTTATCAGGGAAGGAACAATGTCCTGAGCCTTCAGGAGGTTTTAGACCGACAGAAGGCTGTGAACTAGTCACTTTGGATAAAATAATCCACGGCCTACAGAGCAAGGCCCCAGCTCCTGTACTGCAAAGTCTGAAGAAGGGTCTCGACCCGAAACATCACCCATTCCTTCTCTCCAGAGATGCTGCCTGTCCCGCTGAGTTACTCCAGCATTTTGTGTCTACCTTCAATACAAAGTTTGCACTAGTACTTTGACTTGAACTGTACTGGTCTGATCTACCTAGAATAAGTGATAATTGATTATCATATCAGCGATCGCTTCGCCCAACACCTCCGCTCAGTTCACAATAACCAACCCGATCTCCCGGTGGCTCAGCACTTCATCTCCTCCTCCCATTCCGAATCCCACCTTTCTGTCCTGGGCCTCCTCCTTGGCCAGAGTGAGTCCCACCGTAAATTGGAGGAGCAGCGCCTCATATTTCGCTTGGGTAGTTTACACCCCAGCGGTAAGAACATTGACTTCTCCAATTTCAGGTAGTCCCTGCTTTCTCCCTCCTTCCCCTCCCCTTCCCAGCTCTCCCACAAGCCCACTGTCTCCGCCTCTTCCTTTCATCTTCCCGCCCCCCCCTCCCCCCCACATCAGTCTGAAGAAGGGTCTTGACCCGAAACGTTTGCCTATTTCCTTCGCTCCATAGATGCTGCCTCACCCGCTGAGTGTCTCCAGCATTGTTGTCTACCTTCGATTGTCTATTTAGCTGTTGTGTTGCTGCATTTAATATGTCCATGAAGCTGATGCTGAGAGAATGTTTCCACTAATGGAAGACTCTAAAGGGCCTGACCCACTTGGCCGTCATTTGCGCGCCATTTACGCGACCTCCAAAAATGTGGTCGTCGCGTTGTGACGCACGGGTAGCGTGTGGGTAGCGCGGGACGGGCGCATGGAGAGGCGTGGAGGAGTGCGGAGTTGCGCGCGGCATCGCGAGGCGCTCCAGGATTTCGTTGTGCACAAAATCTTTGCGCGCCACCGGCGTGTCCTATCGCTTACGCACGCGGATGTACTGCGGTCGTACGCTGACGTCCTGACCTCGTACGTTTAGCACGTGGTGACGCATGATTACGTCACCGTGCGTAACCATGGGCCGTCGCGCGCCGCCCATAGGTAGTCGGCCACAATGAGAAAATAATTACGCCGTAAGCATCAATGCTTTCAGAGTAATGCCTTCAGAGTAACACCTTAGTTAAGGATGTTTCAAAAGTTAACCTCCAGGTAAGGATTGCAGATTTTATATCCTCAAAGAACATTAGTAACCAAATTAGTTTCTTTTTAAATAACCACCAACAATTTTACTAACACCATTTAAAAAAAAAAATTTGCAAACTAATTCTTAAGCTGGGTTCAAACCCTCAAACTGCTATAATGGAATACAATTTTGTGTTGTTGGGAGTAATTCAGAAAGTTTAAAAGTAAATGAATTTTTCCAGCAAATAATAATTTTATCAATGCATCAAATGATGTCAATACGCTGACTAATTCTACTTGCAGAGCAGATCAAATATTTGAAGGCGCATGATGACGGGTGATGACGCGCGCGACCGTCACGCGACCGTCGCGCGCCTGTCGCGTAAATGACGGCCAAGTGGGACAGGCCCTTAAGACCAGAGGGCACAGCCTCAGAATGAAAGGGCGTACCTTTGGAAAGGAGATGAGGAGGGATTTCTTAAGTCAGAGGGTGGTGAATCTGTGGAATTCATTGATGCTTGTGGAGACCAAGTCATTGGGTGTTTTTAAAGTGGAGATAGTTAGTTTCTTGATTTGTAAGTGTGTCGAAGGTTACATGGAGCTGGCAGGGGAATGGGGTTGAGAGGGAAAAATAGATCTGTCATGATCAAATGGCAGAGTGGATGGGCCGAATGACATCATTCTACTCCCATGACATGAATTTATGAACAATTCAGCAGGTAAGGCAGCATCTCTGGAGGAAATGGATTGGTGATAGACAACAGACATCAGACAATAGGTGCAGGAGTAGGACATTCGGCCCTTTGAGCCAGCACCGCCATTCAGTACCCCGTTCCTGCACAATAAATTATGTTATTGCATCTGCTATGGCAGCTTTGTTCTTGAAGTTTAGAGATACAGCGCGGAAACAGGCTCTTCGGCCCACCGAGTCCACGCCGACCATCGATCCCCCCGCACATTAACACTACACACACTAGGGACAATTTACACATACATCAACCCTATCAACCGACAAACCTGTACGTCTTTGGAGTGCGGGAGGAAACCGAGGATCTTGGGGAAAACCCACGTGATCACGGGGAGAAGGAACAAACTCGTACAGACATCACCCGTAGTCGGGATCGAACCCGGGTCTCCGGCGCTGCAAGCGCTGTAAGGCCGCAACTCAACCGCTGCGCCACCGTGACGCACATGTATCTTCTAAGTAGGCTAAGTATCTTCTAAGGGTCTTGGATCTAGGATCTTGCTAACTAACTTCTCTCTGTGTCTATAACATCAATCTGAATTAAGGTCTTTAAACTTAAAGGTCTCAGTCAATAAGAACTCTTCAGTGTAATTTAGTTCCTAAATATATATATATTTGTATTTTTTATTTTTTATTTTTTATATAATTTATTTTTTAGAAGTAAGTACAATAATGTGGTGCCAAAGTTACCTAATACTTATTGACATATTACATTTCATATACAACTTCTTATTTTTAATTTAATAATGAAGCAAAATAAGAAATGAAAGATTACAAAAGGAAAGATTGAGACGAAGTGTTGCGTGAGATAGCAAAACAGCCCTAGGGGAAAAAAGAGGAGAAAAAAAGAAGAGAAAAGAGAAAGAAAAGAGAAGAGGAAAGGAGATTGGAAGCGATAAGTCTATTTGATAATCCTACCCCCAGTCACCTATTGCTGAACCATTATATTTCTATGATTGTGTTGCACCATATACTTGTAGAAAGTCGATAAAGAGAGACCATATCAATAAGGTCTACCTTACCTACTAGAAGGAGTCGTATTTCTTCAAGATATGCCATTTCTGATATATTTGAAATTCCACATTTTGCAGTTCATAAATATCATTAACAAAAAATGCATTTTATTAAATATATTAAAGCCAAAAATGAGAAGTAAACAATTAAAGGAATGACCGGGTACTAAAGATGAATGGATGGATACTGGCTGATATCAGAAGAATGGCAACAAAGCTGAATAGAACATAGTACATGGAACACAAGGGGCGGCAGGGTGACGCAGCGGTAGAGTTGCTGTCTTACAGCGCGAGAGACCCCGGTATGATTCTAACTATGGGTTTGAATTGTTTAGGAAGGAACTGCAGAAGCTGGAAAAAAATCGAAGGTAGACAAAAATGCTGGAGAAACTCAGTGGGTGAGGCATGCGAGGATTGCATGAGGCTGCCTCACCAGCTCGGTTTCTCCAGCATTTTGTCTACCTTCTGTGAACGGGTGATTTGATGCCTGCCATCCGGGGGGCGGGATGGGGGGCGGGATCCATTTGTACACGTGATAGATGTGGCCCGCCATCCGCTCACAGACATGAGTCCCGGCCCCAATGCAGAACAAGGTTGCCCACCCCTGACCTAGGCTATTATTATTAAATTATTAAACAAATTCTCCAGCATTAGCTTTCAAATTAATCTTGCGGGGAAAGAGCGATATTGTTAAAGCATTCATCGTTGCTTGAGCCATGACCACTGAAAATGGTTTCAGTTCTGGCGTCTAGGTTGTTGGAAACATGTAAGGAGATTGCAGACGAACTGTGTCGGAAGGAACTTCAGACGCTGGTTTAAACTGAATATAGACACAAAATGCTGGAGTAACTCTGCGGGACAGGCAGTACCTGTGGAGAGAAGGAATGGGTGACGTTTCGGGTTGAGATTCTTCTCCAGCATTTTAAGTCTAGTTTAGTTTAGTTTAGTTTAGAGATACAGCGTGAAAACAGGCCCTTCGGCCCACTGGGTCCGCGCCGACCAGCGATCCCCGCACATTAACACTATCCTACACCCACTAGGGACAGTTTTTACATTTACCAAGCCAATTAACTACAAACCTGCACGTCTTTGGAGTGTGGGAGGAAATCGAAGATCTCTGAGAATCCATGGATATAATACTAAAGACTCATATAATAAAATATCTTTATATGCGGATGATATATTACTGTACATTACAAAACCTCAAATCACTATACCAAATATATTAAATTTAATTGAAGGCTTTGGATCTTTTTCTGGATATAGAATAAATTGGAATAAAAGTGAAATTATGTCATTAAAACCGAAAGATTCAACACATCTTTTAAAATTCCCTTTTAAAATAGCTACAGAAAAATTTAAATACTTGGGAATCGAAATTACCAGAACATATCAAGGTATGTTTGGGGAAAATTTTGACCCCCTACTTAACAAATTAAACACACTAATTAAATTCTGGAAAACGCTCCCGATGTCTTTAATAGGCCGAATAAACGCAATAAAAATGATCTTTCTACCACAAATTTTATACCTATTTCAATCGATTCCTATATACTTACCAAAGAAGTTTTTAAAAAAACTCGACTCAGATATCACTAATTTTATATGGGACTATAAATCACATAGAATACAAAAACTAATCTGAATAAACCTAAAGTATTAGGGGGTTTAGCATTACCTAATTTTATGTATTATTATTGGTCAGTAAATATTAAAAATATGATTCAACTGATGGATAACTCCGCCCAGCAAGTGGACTGGATTGTAATGGAGAAAGAGGATTGCTCCTCGGGAAACATTGGAGCGATCCTCCTTTCTCCAATGAAATTGAATAACATAAATTATAATAAGAACCCAATTATTCATAGTACAATCCGAATTTGGAAACAAATAAAACAAAATTTAAAATTAAGAAATTTATCACTTTTATTACCTATAGTTAATAACCCTTCGTTTAATCCCTCTATTATAGATAAAGCTTTTACACATTGGGATAGACTAGGAATTAAAACGCTTGGTGACTTGTATGAAACTGGAAAATTACTTTCATTTCAACAATTACAAATAAAATATAAACTCGGAAATAATCAATATTTTAAATATTTTCAAATATGCGACTATTTGAAAAAATATACAAAAGATCATTATAATAACCCAGTAGATGTATTGGATGAGGCAATGCAGATAAAAGCTGAATCAGCAAACTTAATATCATATTTGTATAATATTATCTTAAATGTACAAATACCATCTACGAAGGGTATCAGAAGAGACTGGGAACAAGAGTTAGCTATTAAAATTTCAAAGGAAAGTTGGAATGAACACTTATTAAACGTGCATAAATGTTCGATTAATGTAAGACACACCTTAATACAATTTAAAATTTTACATAGATTATATTATTCGAAAACTAAAATTCATCAAATTTTCCCAAATGTATCATCTATTTGTGATAAATGTCAATCCCAAGAAGCTACTATAGCGCACTCATTCGTTTTCTGTACAAAAATTCAAAAATTTTGGAATGAAATTTTTGAAATCTTTACAAAGTTATTTAAAATTAAACTGATACCCAAAGCAGAATGGATTATATTCGGAATAACGGAAGATGGCCCAGAACTAAATGTGTTTCAAAAGAAACTAATGGACTATGGGTTAATAACTGGAAAAAAGCTAATTCTGAAATTTTGGAAGAAGGCTCCAATACCAACTATAATATGTGGACTTCAAATATGTTCGAAACATTACACCTAGAAGAGATAAGACTCCTCCTAGCAGGTAAACCAGATCACTTCCACCTGACGTGGTCTGCATTTATAGAATTATTACAAATATAGGGTGCAAAAGTTCTTTAAAAAAAATTGAGGTCAGGTAAGGGGGGATGATAGTTGAAGAGTTGGTATGTCCCATTTACGTAATGCTCATAAAAATATTTGTTTCTCTCTTTTTCCTTTTTCTCTTTCTCTTTCTTTTCTAGGGTCTATTTCTTAACTCTTTTTCTTTTGTTTTTTAATTTTGCTCTTATAGGGTCTTCGTCCTTTTTTGTTGTCACATTTTCTACACTCTCACTTTTTCCTTCACTTTCTTCTTTCTTTCAATCTTTTCTTTTTCTAGTGTAAAAAATAAATGGAGTACATTAATTGTAAGAAGACATAAGTGACGAGTACTAATGTATGTGGTTGTAATGTAATGTACTTCTAGTAAATAAAAATTAAAAAAAAAAAAAAAAAGAAGATCTCTGAGAAAACCCGCGCAGGTCACGGGGAGAACGTACAAACTCCGTACTGACAGCACCCGTAGTCGGGATCGAACCCGGGTCTCCGGCGCTGCATTCGCTGTAAGGCAGCAACTCTACCGCTGCGCCACCGTGACAGCACATCTTGGGAGATTGCAGATGTTGCCAGGGAGATGAGGCCCTTAACATCAGCAAGAGTTAACATCTGTGAGGAAAGGCGAAGCAGTCCAGGGTACTTCCAATGCCTTAAACCTGATGGGAGAACTTTGTAATTATGAATGGGTTTTGACAGTGAGAGTTGATGCGCAAAGAATGCTTCAATGGTGGGGTATTGAATACAGACAGACTTCAACACTGGGTTCACAATGCAAGATAGTCACTGATAAATCCTTCCTGACACGGTTTAACCTGAGGAAAATGAAGAGGAATAATCACCACTCATCAACATCAAGCCCACAAGGAACAATAGACAATGGACAATAGCAGGAGTAGGCTATTCGGCCCTTCGAGCCAGCACCACTATTCACTGTGATCATGGCTGATCATCCACAATCAGTGCCCCGTTCCTGCCTTCTCCCCATATCCCTTGACTCTGCTATCTTTAAGAGCTGTATCTAACTCTCTCTTGAAAGCATCCAGAAAATGGGCCTCCACCACCCTCTGAGGCAGAGAATTCCACAGATTCACAACTCTCTGGGTGAAAAGGTGTTTCCTCATCTCCGTTCTAAATGGCCTACCCCTTATTCTGAAACTGCAGCCCTTGGTTCGGGACTCCTCCAACATCGGGAACATGTTTCCTGCCTCTAGCGTGTCCAATTCCTTAATAATCTTTTATGTTTCAATAAGATACCCTCTCATCCTTCTAAATTCCAGTGTATACAAGCCCAGGCGCTCCATTCTCTCAGCATATGATATTCCCGCCATCCAGGGAATTAACCTGGTGAACCTACGCTGCACTCCCTCAATAGCAAGAATGTCCTTCCTCAAATTAGGGGAACAAAACTGCACACAATACTCCAGGTGTGGTCTCACTAGGGGCCTGTACATGTGTAGAAGGACCTCTTTGCTTCTATACTCAACTCCTCTTGTTATGACGTTAGAATGTTATGACGTTAGAAGTAATAGCCGAGAGCAAGTGGCGAGGCCAGAGCTGTACAAATGCCGTCACGGAGAGAATCAGCATTGAACCCATCTCTGTGAAGAGATTAACACAGCCGAGGGCAGCCGGAATCTAAAGGTCATGGAGAATGCTCTGAAGAAACCCCCAGGCTGTGCTGTCAACAAAGCTGCCCGTCCTCGGTCAGCCAGCGGTGAAACCATTGCAGGCAGAAGCCAGTGGGTGTCCTCATCGAGTTTCACTCGGTACCGAGCAAGTAAGACACGGCGTCACAAACTTGCTGCATCAAATACGAGGGAAATTCTATAGGTCATGACAGAGTCAGGTAGGGTTGCCAACTTTCCCACTCCCAAATCAGGGACAAAAGGTCAAACTACGGGACAAATTCCCGACGGCAATTCGTTGACCGACTCGGCCTTGGCTGGGGTGAACGATGAGTTGGCCCCGGGTGCTGGACTGCACACCAAGCCCAGCCGGCGGGCCAGCTGAGGAGTTTTGGTCCGGCACCCCATCCAACTCATGAACCGATGATCGGCCATGAGAAGGAGGGGTGGTGGTGGTGTGGTGTCGGCGGTAAGTGAAAGTCCAAAGGTCAGAACAACTGGCCGGGCTGCCGACCGACGGGGCCACGGCGAGGAGCTGTTGCTGCACTTCATGGGCTGCACTACGTCGGGATGGGTGAGGCTAGTCCGGACGCGGCGTGGGCGGCGGGTGTGTGTGTGGGGGCGGGTGTGTGTGTGGGGGCGGGTGTGTGTGTGTGGGGAGTGTGTGGGCGGCGGGTGTGTGGGCGGGGAGTGAGTGGGTGGGAGGGGGGGGCGGGGGGAGAGGAGGGTGTGTGGGCAGGGAGTGAGTGGGTGGGAGGGTGTGTGGGCGGGGGGAGAGGGGTGTGTGTGTGGGAGGGTGTGTGGGTGGGGGGAGAGGGGTGTGTGTGTGGGAGGGTGTGTGGGCGGGGGGAGAGGGGTGTGTGGGCAGGGAGTGAGTGTGTGGGAGGGTGTGTGGGCGGGGGAGGGGTGTGGGCAGGGAGGTGAGTGGGTGGAGGGTGTGTGGGCGGGGGAGAGGGGTGTGTGGGCGGGGGGAGAGGGGTGTGTGGGCGGGGAGTGAGTGGTGGGAGGGTGTGTGGGCGGGGGGAGAGGGGTGTGTGGGCGGGGGGAGAGGGGTGTGTGGGCGGGGGGAGAGGGGTGTGTGGGCGGGGGAGAGGGGTTGTGGGGCGGGGAGGTGTTGTGTGAGGGGGTGTGGGCGGGGGGGGGTTTAATTTATTGTCATGTGTACCAATCATTTCACTGTAGATTGGTGCAGGTGACAATAAACTAAACTGAAATAACTGATCGTGTAACAGTTTCTTATAATAACAACCTTCAGGTGACAATTCCTCCCAAGATTACACAAGCCACAAGCCAATAACACATTAGAGCAGAATTAGGCCATTCAGCCCATCAAGTCGACTTCGTCATTCAATCATGATTGATCAATTTTTTTTCCTCTCAGCCCCATTCCCCTGACTTCTCCCTGTCACCTTTGATGCCCTTGCTAATCAAGAACCTATCAATTTCTGTCTTAAAAATACCCAATGCCTTGGCTTCCACAGCCGACTGAGGCAATGAATTCCACAGATTCTCTGCCCTCTGGATCTAGAAATTCATCCACATAGAGTGATACTTGGGCCCAACTTTCCCACACTGACAAACTTGTCCCATCTACACTAGTCCCACCTGCCTACGTTGGCCCATATCCCTCTAAATCTGTCCGTGTACCTGTCGAGATGTGTCCCAGCCTCAACTCCCTCCTCAGGCAGCTCGTTCCATACACCCACCACACCTTGTGTGAAACAGTTATCCCTCAGGTTCCTAGTAAATCTTTCCTCGCCTTACCTTAAACCTATGTCCTCTGGTTCCTGACTCCCTACTCACCCCAATCCGATCTATTCCTCTACACATTCATCACCATATATCATGGACAGCAAATAACCCATTGGTTTTGCATGGTAGAGAGGGTCAATAACTTCAAATTCCTGGGCGTGCATATCTTCGAAGATCTTTCCTGGACCCAGCATGCCGATGCAATTATAAAGAAGGCACATCAGCGACTCTACTTCCTGAGATTACGGAGATTCGGCATGTCGAAGAGGATTCTCCTAAACTTCTACAGGTGCACGGTAGAGAGCGTTCTGACTGGTTGCATCGTGGCTTGGTTCGGCAACTTGAACGCCCAGGAGCGAAAAAGACTGCAAACAGTTGTGACCACTGCCCAGTCCATCATCGGCTCTGACCTCCCCATCGTCGAAGGGATCTATCATAGTCGCTGCCTCGAAAAGGCAGCCAGCATCATCAAAGACCCACACCATCCTGGCCACACACTCATCTCACCCCTGCCATTGGGAAGAAGGTACAGGAGCCTGAAAACTGTAACGTCCAGGTTCAGGAACAGCTTCTTCCCTACAGCCATCAGGCTATTAAACATGACAATGAATAAGCTATGAAGAATCAGTCTGAAGAAGGGTTTCGGGCCCAAAACGTTGCCTATTTCCTTCGCTCCATAGATGCTGCTGCACCCGCTGAGTTTCTCCAGCACTTTTGTCCACCAATGAATAAACTCTCAGCTCTGAACTGCAAAAGACTATATATTATTGCACTCTATTTGTCATCTATTTATTTATTTTTTCCTTTCTCTTCCCCCGTTATGTACTATGTTTACATATTCACACATTCTGTTGTGCTGCAACAAGTAGAATTTCATTGTCCCATCTGGGACACATGACAATAAAACATTCTTGACTCCTGACTGCAGAAGGCAAATATCATGCAAATGACACAGAGGAGACACACTGTTTCTTTGCAGGCCAATAAATTATCTTTAGGGTAATCCCATTGCAGAGAAATATATAGGTGAAAGCAGGTTGGAAGGGAAAACAGGCATTATTACAGAGCATCAATGCGCATGAATTGAAATGCGCATATGGTTATATGGTTAGGTGTTAAAGAAGGAACTGCAGATGCTGGAAAATCGAAGGTACACAAAAATGCTGGAGAAACTCAGCGGGTGCAGCAGCATCTATGGAGCGAAGGAAATAGGCAACGTTTCGGGCCGAAACCCTTCTTCAGACTGATAGGGGGTGGGGGGAAGAAAGGAAAAAAGGCGGAGGAGGAGCCCGAGGGCTGGGGGAGGGGAGGAGACAACCAGAGGGCTGATGAAGGGGAGGGGACAGCAAGGGCTAGCAGAATTGGGAGAATTCAATGTTCAAGCCCCCAGGGTGTAGAGTGCCCAAGCGGAATATGAGGTGCATTTCCTCCAATTTACGGTGTTGCTCGCTGTGGCCATGGAGGAGACCCAGGACAGAGAGGTCAGATACGGAATGGGAGGGGGAGTTGAAGTGCTGAGCCACCGGGAGCTCAGGTTGGTTATTGCGGACCGACCGGAGGTGTTCGGCGAAACGATCGCCAAGCCTCCGCTTGGTCTCACCGATGTAGATCAGCTGGCATCTAGATCTTTGTTAGGTCAGATGGGAGAGTACTTGTAAACTAAGTGCTGCATTACAAAGGGCTAGCAGGAACAGCAGGACTCCAAAGGCTGAATGGTCAATAGACAATAGACAATCGGTGCAGGAGGAGGCCATTCGAACCAGCACCGCCATTCAATGTGATCATGGCTGATCATCCACAATCAGTACCCCGTTCCTGCCTACTCCCCATTTCCACTGACTCCGCTATCTTTAAGAGCCCTATCTAGCTCTCTCTTGAAAGCATCCAGAGAACTGGCCTCCACCGCCCTCTGAGGCAGAGAATTCCACAGACTCACAACTCTCTGTGTGAAAAATACCCTCCAATCCACAGGAACCGATCCTGAATCTATAGAACATTTGAAAATTGTCAACAATGCATCCACGATTTCTAGAGCGACTTCCTTCAATACCCCGGGATGCAGACTATCAGGCCCTGGGGATTTATCAGCCTTCAGTCCCATCAGTCTATCCAACACCATTTCCTGCCTAATGTGGATTTCCTTCAGTTCCTCCGTCACCCCAGATCCTCTGGCCACTAGTACATCAGGAAGATTGTTTGTGTCCTCCTTAATGATCCCCCATTGTAGTCTTCTGTGACCTTGGAGGAACTAGGAGTTTGAGTGTAGATTCAAGGAACTGCAGAGGCTGGATCATAGAAAATAACACAGAGTGCTGGAGTAACAGCGGGTCATGGAGCATCTTTGGAGAACATGGATAGGTGATGTTTCGGGATTTCGGGTCAGTCTGAAAAAATGTCCTGACCCTGAACGTGACCTATCCACCTTCTCCAGAGATGCTGCCTGACCAGCTGTGCTGCTCCAGCACTGTGTCTTGGTGAGGAGGAGTTTGAAGGAGACGTTGTGTGTAGGAAGGAACTGCAGGTGCTGGTTTAAAACCAAAGGTAGACACAAAATGCTGGAGTAACTGAGCAGGACAGGGCAGCATCTCTGGACAGAAGGAATGGGTGACGTTTCGGGTCGAGACTCCGGTTACTCCAGCATTTAGTGGCTATCTTAGGTTTCAGAGGTTGGTGCCTTGGCATTTCGGGAGGAGGTTGAGGAAGGATATGTTGGCGGATCATCAAGCTATGACTGCCCAAACCTCGTGGCCAAACAAAGCATTCTTCAGCAAACATGTCAGAACACCAAAGCAAACGACGTCTCTCTACAGAGTTTATTGAAAGGACATCCTTGCTATTGAGGCAGTGCAGCGCAGGTTCACCGGATTAATCCCCGGGATGGCGGCACTGTCATATGAGGAAAGATTGGAAAGACTGGGCCTGTATTCACTGGAATTTGGAAGGATGAGAGGGGAAGTCAGGTCAAGTCAAGTCAGATTTATTCATTAAGTACACAATAAAGTGCAGTGATCTTATAGAAACATATACAATTATACAAGGATTGGACAAGCTAGATGCAATTAAAATGTTCCCAATTTCCAGAGCCGAAAGAATAAAGGGGAAGCCATTTAAAACTGAGATGAGAATCAACTTTTTCACCCAATGAATTATGAATTTGTGGAATTCTCTGCCACAGAGGGCAGTGGAGGCTGATTCACTTGGTGAATTTAAAAGAGAGTTAGATAGAGCTCTAGGGGCTAGCGGAATCAAGTGATATGGGGAGAAGGCAGGCACGGGGTACTGATTGTGGATGATCAGCCATGATCACATTGAATGGCGGTGCTGGCTCGAAAGGCCAAATGGCCTACTCCTGCACCTATTTTCTATGTTTCTATGTTTCTGCAAACTGCAACAAACATACAAGGTTCGGAGAATATATCCTTGCTTCTTTTTGTTTTGAACATCTGGTATGTCTCCAGATGAGAATCCCAGGAGAACGAGACAATTGACAGTGTCCAGTGCTCTCCCCACTGCCTGGGACAGAAGCATAACTTTGATCATGAGTTTCTTTAGTCAGAGGGTGGTGAATCTGTGGGATCCTTTGCCACGGAAGGCTGTGGAGGCCAAGTCAGTGGATATGTTTAAGGCAGAGAGAGATAGATTCTTCATTAGCACGGGTGTCAGGGGTTACGGGGAGAAGGCAGGAGAATGGGGTTAAGAGGGAAAGGTAGATCAGCCATTGGCTATATTTAAGAGGGAGTTAGATGTGGCCCATGTGGCTAAAGGGGTCAGAGGGTATGGAGAGAAGGCAGGTACAGGATACTGAGTTGGATGATCAGCCATGATCATATTGAATGGCGGTGCAGGCTCGAAGGGCCGAATGGCCTACTCCTGCACCTAATTTCTATGTTTCTATGTTTCTGTGATTAAATGGCAGAGTAGACTTGATGGGCCGAATGGCCTAATTCTGCTCCCATCACTTATGAACATGAACTTTGAATGGCTCAATTGTACTGTCTGTCTGTCTGCTGACTGGACGCAGAGAGTTGTGAATCTGTGGGATTCTCTGCCTCAGGAGGCCAATTCTCTAGATGCTTGCAAGAGAGAATTAGATAGAGCTCGTAAAGATAGTGGTCAAGGGATATGGGGAGAAGACAGGAATGGGGTACTGATTATGGATGATCAGCCACGATCACAGTGAATGGCTCGAAGGGCCGAACGGCCTACTCCTGTACCTATTGCCTAAAAGCTTTTCACTGGTACACGTGACAATCAACTAAACCAAAACCGATGCTATGAGAAATGTCATGGACTCACAGGCCCTTCAGCCCAACTCGTACAGGCCAACCAATGCCACCTATTCCTTTCCTCCAGTGATGCTGCCCGACCTGCTGAGTTACTCCTGCATTTTGTTCCTATCTTTATCAAGCAGATCAGAGTTAGTCTTGGCATCCTGTTTGGCACAGACATTGTGGGCCGAACGGCCTGGTCCTGTAGTGTACTGTTCTATGTTCTCAGGGCCGTGAGAAAGTAGTTGTGATACTAGGTTTATCAGATCTGCTTTCTGACGTGTGGGGGGGGGGGGGAGATGGTGAAAGGAAAACGGCAGCGGTAGAGTTGCTGCTCACAGCGCCAGAGACCCGGGTTCGACCCTGACCACGGGTGCTGTCTGTGAGGAGTTTGCATGCTCTCCCCGTGACCCGCGTGGGTTTTCCCCGGGTGCTGCCATTCCCTCCCACACTCCAAAGACGTGCAGGTTTGTAGGTCAAATTGGCTTCGGTCAAAACTGTAAATTGTCCCAAAGTGTGTGTAGAGTGGATAGTGTTAAGGGCCTGTCCCACTTTCACAACCTAATTCACCACCTCTGCCGAGTTTGCCCTTGACTCATACTCGCAGCATGGTCGTCACGAGGTCGTAGGAGGTCGTAGGTGGGTCGTAGTAGGTCGTGATGCTAGTTGTAGGCTCCTGGCATCAAGTAGGTCGGGGCGTTTTTTTCTAGCCTGATGAAAAATGTCCACGAGTTAAAAAGGGCGTGAATTTGGTCGTGAAAGTGGGGCAGGCCCTTAAGTGTGCAGGGTGATCGCTGGGTGATAGAAACATAGAAACATAGAAAATAGGTGCAGGAGGAGGCCATTCGGCCCTTCCAGCCAGCACCGCCATTCAATATGATCATGGCTGATCGTCCCCAATCAATAACCCGTGCCTGCCTTCTCCCCATATCCCTTGACTCCACTTGCCCCTAGAGCTCTATCTAACTCTCTCTTAAATCCATCCAGTGATTTGGCCTCCACTGCCCTCTGTGGCAGGGAATTCCATAAATTCCCAACTCTCTGGGTGAAAAAGGTTTTTCTCACCTCAGTCTTAAATGGCCTCCCCTTTATTCTAAGACTGTGGCCCCTGGTTCTGGACTCGCCCAACATTGGGAACATTTTTCCTGCATCTAGCTTGTCCAGTCCTTTTATAATTTTATATGTTTCTATAAGATGCCCCCTCATCCTTCTAAACTCCAGTGAATACAAGCCTAGTCTTTTCAATCGTTCCTCATATGACAGTCCCGCCATCCCAGGGATCAATCTCGTGAACCTACGCTGCACTGCCTCAATCACCAGGATGTCCTTCCTCAAATTAGGAGACCAAAACTGGACACAATACTCCAGACGTGGTCTCACCAGAGCCCTATACAACTGCAGAAGAACCTCTTTACTCCTATACTGAAAATCTTCGGGTGACGCGGACTCGGTGGGCCAAAGGGCCTGTTTCTGCGCTGTATCTCAAAACTAAACTGAAAAAAAGAAGAAGAAAGCGGTGTGAATGACGGAGGTAATGGAACTGAAAACCACAGTAAAAAAAAGTTTCTTGCACCAATTTCTTCGCCTAATCTAAAGTTCTATTTGAAAAAGAAAATCCATCTGCAGTTTAGCTGCTGGTCGATAGCGAGGATTCAATAGTGAATAAATTGGCAAACAATTCTCGGGTAATTGAGTGAAGTCCACATGGACAACAGAAGCAAATGAAAGGCATCTTCTGTGGTAATGATACACCACTTTGAAAACCATCTTGTACAAACAGATGTCCCAGGTATTTCCCTGGTTAATCTAAGTGTACATTTCCCCAAAGGGCCCCTCAAAACATTTACATGCATGGTTGCGTCGATATGGGGTTTGCTTCAAGAACTCAACATCAATTTTTAAAAAGCCATTTTCAGTTTGATGACCTGAAATATTAACACTGTTAAGGGGCTGTCCCACTTACGTGTCCTTGGCACGCAAATTACACGACCTCGTGGTCGCGTTGAGGCGTGACGGTCCCGCGAAGGTCGCGCGCGATTTCATGCGTATGCACGGCCGTCTGGAGCGAGTGACGTCATTTGAAGATGGACACAAAGCTGGAGTAACTCAGCGGGATCGGCAGCATCTCTGGAGAGAAGCAATGGGTGATGTTTCGTGTCGAGACTCTTCTTCAGTCTGAAAGAAAGGTCTTGACCCGAAACGTCACCCATTGCTTCTCTCCAGAGATGCTGCCGGTCCCGCTGAGTTACTCCAGCATTTTGTGTCTATCTTCAATCTTCTTGGCCCCGCTCTGGGAGTAGAAGTGGGGGCGGATCCGGATCCACAACGGCCGTGAGCCCCAGGCCGAGCTCGGCGATCGTTTGCCTGCTTCTGCTGCTGTTGGAGGTGAGACGTTGCGTTGCGCCAGGGTCTTGGGCCTGTCCCACTTTGGCCGTCAGTTCCGCGACAGGCCGTTGGCCCGCGAAGATTTCGTTCGCTACAAAAATTTCGGAGCCCCGCGCGATGTCGCGCACAACTACATACCCCTCCGCGCTTCTCAGTGGGACCGGCCCCGCGCGGCCACACGATGCCCGTGCGCCTCAACGCGACCACGAGGTCGCATAATTTGCGTGCCAAGGACACGTAAGTGGGACAGGCCCCTAACTCTTCCCCGCAGGTGTTGCTGGATCCGCTGAATAGCTCCAGTACTTTGTGTTTTAAGTTTAGTTTTGATTAGAGATGAGCGGGGAAGCAGGCCCTTCAGTCCACCGAGTTCGTGCCGACCAGAGATCCCCGCATACTAACGCTATTCTACACTTTTCTTTGCCCCCCCCCACCCCCCTCGGTCGTAGCTGACCATGGGTGTCTGCATGGTTGGAGGATGCCTGTGCGTGACTTTGTTTAACGTGGGGAGACTGGTGCACAGACAGCCACCCCACGGTCCTTGACAGATCTGGGTCAGGCTCCAGTGGCATGGAGTCCAAGACGACCGGAGACACTTTTCTGCTGCAGCCTTCATCCGCCTTCCCAGCCGTTGTGACGCTCCACTAAGGTCAGCCATCGTCCTCCGCTTGTTCCACCGTTGAGGTCTTGGTTGGATTGCTCTTTGTCAGGGACCTCCCCCTCGATCTTACCGCCATGGGTGGCCCTACCAGGAGCATAGCTCCAGACGGCATCGCTCTCAGGATCTCAGGACCACACACAAGCTTCTCCACCACAACAAGGTGACAATCCATAGATCCTACACAAAGTCGGGACAATTTACCAAGCCAATTAGCCTACAAACCCGTTTATCTTTGGAGTTTTTGATTCAGATTTCCAGGAGCTACAGGTACTGTATTTTGAGCGGGTCAGGCAGCATCTGAGGGGAAACAAGGAACTGCAGATGCTGGTTTACCCAAAAGAACACAGAGTGCTGGAGTAACTCAATGTTTCAGGCAGCATCTCTGGAGATCGTGGTTGAGCTTGAGTTGAGTTGAGTTTAGTTTATTGTCACGTGTACCGAGGTACAGTGAAAAGCTTGTGTTGCGTGCTAACCAGTCAGCGGAAAGACAATACATGATTACAATCGATCCATCCACAGTGTACAGATACATGACAATAGACAATAGACAATAGGTGCAGGAGTAGGCCATTCGGCCCTTCGATTCAATGTGATCGTGGCTGATCATCCCCAATCAGTACCCCGTTCCTGCCTTCTCCCCATATCCCCTGACTCTGCTATTTTTAAGAGCCTTATCTAGCTCTCTCTTGAAAGCATCCAGAGAACCCGCCTCCACCGCCCTCTGAGGCAGAGAATTCCACAGACTCACCACTCTCTGTGAGCAGTTTCCTCGTCTCCGTTCTAAATGGCTTACTCCTTATTCTTAAACTGTGGCCCCTGGTTCTGGACTCCCCCAACATCGGGAACATGTTTCCTGCCTCTAGCGTGTCCAAGCCCTTAATAATCTTATATGTTTCAATCAGATCCCTCTCATCCTTCTAAACTCCAGAGTGCACAAGCCCAGCCGCTCCATTCTCTCAGCTTATGACAGTCCCGCCATCCCGGGAATTAACCTTGTAAACCTACGCTGCACTCCCTCAATAGCAAGAATGTCCTTCCTCAAATTAGGGAATAATATGAATAACATTTAGTGCAAGGTAAAGTCCGATCAAATATAGTCCGATGGTTTCCAATGAGGTAGATAGTAGTTCAGCACCGCTCTCTGGTTGTGGTAGGATGGTTCAGTTGCCTGATAACAGCTGGGAAGAAATTGTCTCTGGATCTGGAGGTGTGCGTTTTCACACTTCTGTACCTCTTGCCCGATGGGAGAGGGGAGAAGAGGGAGTGGCCGGGGTGCAGCTGGTCCTTGATTATGCTGCTGGCCTTGCCGAGGCAGCATGAAGTGGAAAAGGAATCAATAGAAGGGAGGTTGGTTAGTTTGATGATCTGGGTTGTTTCCACAATTCTCTGCAATTTCTTGCGGTCCTGATAGGTGACGTTTCAGGTCGGGACCCTTCTTCAACATCCTAACCATTCTAACCCCACTATGGGTACTGGAGCAGAAATAAAATGGCTGCAAAATGGAGACACAAGAAACTGCAAGTGCTTGGACCTTGAGCAAAATACAAAGTGCTGGAGGAACTTAAGCAGGTCAGGCAGCATCTGTGGAGGGAATTGGACAGATGACATTTTGGGTCAGACGAATTGGATTGTGGGGGGAGGTGGAAAAGGGCAGTGGGGGTGGGACAAGTTCTGGCAAGTGATATGTGGATACAGATGTTTGATATTTGTGGAAGGACATCCTTGTGATTGAGGCAGTGCAGCGTAGGTTCACGAGATTGATCCCAGGGATGGCGGGACTGTCATATGAGGAAAGATTGAAAAGACTAGGCTTGTCTTCACTGGAGTTTAGAAGGATGAGGGGGTATCTTATAGAAACATATAAAATTATAAAAGGACTGGACAAGCTAGATGCAGGAAAAATGTTTCCAATGTTGGGCGAGTCCAGAACCAGGGGCCACAGTCTTAGAATAAATGGGAGGCCATTTAAGACTGAGGTGAGAAAACACTTTTTCACCCAGAGAGTTGTGAATTTATGGAATTCCCTGCCACAGAGGGCAGTGGAGGCCAAGTCACTGGATGGATTTTAGAGAGAGTTAGATAGAGCTCTTGGGGCTAGTGGAATCAAGCAATATGAGGAGAAGGTAGGCACGGGCTATTGATTGGGGACGATCAGCCATGGCGGTGCTGGCTCGAAGGGCCGAATGGCCTCCTCCTGCACCTATTTTCTATCTGCTCATCTGTAGCCTTTGTCTACCCACCTGCCAATCTAACCCCATTCACCAGTCAGGGGTTATGGGGAGAAGGCAGGAGAATGGGGTCGAGAGGGAAAGATAGATCAGCCAAGATAGATCAGAATGGAGGAGTAGGTACGATGGGCCGAATGGCCTAATTCTGCTCCCATAACTTATGAACTTATCCGCCTGCTATCTAAGGTAGACACAAAATTCTGGAGTAACTCAGCGGGTGAGGCAGCATCTGTGGAGAGAAGGAATGGGTGACGTTTCGGCAGGTGACCCGTCTTCAGACTGAAGAAGGGTCTCGACCCGAAACGTCACCCAATCCTTCTCTCCAGAGATGCTGCCCGTCCCGCTGAGTTACTCCAGCATTTTGTGTCTCCCTACGATTTAAACCAGCATCTGCAGTTCTTTCTTACACGTGCTTCCTCATGGCATGCGAAACGTCTCCAAACATACTCTTAAGGGCCTGTCCCACTTGGTGATTTTTTTTGGTGACTTTTGCCGGCGTCATATCAGGGTCGCCAAAAGATTTTGAGTATGTCAAAATCCAGCGGCGACAAAAAAAAATGTTGCGACACTTGAAAAAAACACCGCGCGTCAATACGTCATCACGCCGCGTCACGGCCTCATCACGCCGCGTATGTTTCGGTGATCTGACACGTCAGTCAATGATGCCGGCAGTCGCCGAAAAAATGGCCAAGTGGGACAGGGCCTTAACACACATCTACAGATGCAGCCAGAAACCACACTGTCGGGTAATGGCCCTGTCCCACGGTGCGAGTTCATTCCAAGAGCTCTCCCGAGTTTTAAAAAAATCAAACTCGTGGTAAGCACGGAGAAGGAACGTAGCGGGTACGTCGGAGCTCGGGGACGTCTCTTAGCGCTAACGGCAGGTACTCGGGAAGACTCGCTAACGGCAGGTAAGCACGGGAAGACCCGTGAAGATTTTTCAACACGATGAAAAATGTCCACGAGAGAGAGCCCCGAGTACCGACGAGCGGCCATTACCGTAAATCTCCGAGTTCGAATCAGGGCAAACTCGGGAGAACTCTTGGAATGAACTCGTACCGTGGGACAGGGGTTTGAGGTTCCATCGCAGTTTGGTTTGGGAAGAGCTCTTCCCAAGACTGTAGGAAGTTGTGGTGAGTCGTGGACGTAAGCCCAGTCCATCACACAGACCAGTGACTCCATCTACACTTGCCTCGGAAAAGCAGCCAACATAATCAAAGACTTGTCCCACCCCGGTCATTCCTTCTTATGGGCGGAAGATACAGAAGCTTGAAAGCGCGCACCACCAGACTCAGGAACAGCTTCTTCCCCGCTGTTATCAGGCTTCTGAACGGTCCTTCCATAACATATGGTACTGTCCGATTTGCCTCTACCCCATTGCGGACATTGGACTTTGTCTCTGGAACTGTGTCGGGAGGAACTGCAGGTGCTGGAGGAACTCAGCGGGACAGGCAGCATCTCTGGAGAGAAGGAATGGGTGACGTTTCGAGTCAAGACACATACAAGTGCCTCAACCCGATACGTCACCCATTCCTTCTCTCCAGAGGTGCTGCCTGTCCCGATGAGTTCCTCCAGCACTTGGTGTCTATCTTTTGTCTCTGGAACTGATGCGCTACAATGCTGAGAATTATATTCTGCACTTTGTATCTTTCCCTTTGCTCTCCCTTCTGTACTTGAGTTGGACTTGATTGTATGAACGTATCATATTATATGCCTTGATTGGATAGGATGCAAAAGAAAACTTTTCACGGTACCTTGAAACACATGATAATGAACCCAAGCATCATTTCCCTCTGGAAGGCGACTCCGGACTGTGAAAGCTGCCACAGCCAGACATAAAAACAGCTTTTTCCCCACAAGTAGTAGCTCTACTCAATAACCAAAAATCTGTAGCCTCCTTTTGCTCTGGTATTTTATATAATTCACATGTTTAATCAATAATGTTTATTATTAATGTTTAATGTTTTATGTGTCATTCCTAACTGTCACTGTATGTCATGTTGCCACTTGCGGGTGGAGCACCAAGGCAAATTGCTTGTATGTGAATACTTGGCCAATAAACGTATTCATTTATTCATTAGGTATGTTACAATACTTGCCTTCAGCGACGCTGTAATTCTGTCACTGGCCGTGTGCGCGATTCTGGCGCCTTTAAGGGGGGGCGGGGTTAAAGCGCGGGTTTCTCCTCCCTTGTCCTGAATTATACTTTGTTGGAGTACCAGCTTCTCTGGAAGAAGCGTTCCGAGTGCCGTTTTGCGTAGTTTGTTTTAAAAATCTCCCAACAAGTTCAGCGTTGGAATCATTTTAAAATCATCTTCTGAAGCGTCAACGCCAACAACGGGGACGGATTTCACACACGGGAAAGAGGCCTTTAATTCACATTTTTACATGCGACACAGTGATTTTATTCCCCGAATTAACGGCAGTATTTTTCATGCCAATACGGGGTTAAATTCACCGCAAATGAACGTTCCAAAAGATCTCGTTCCAGTAATCCTCACTCGCAAGATGAATTAAATCCCCATTAATTTACAGGTATTAAACATTCAATTCCTTCCATTTGGCCTGTAAATTCATGAAAATTAGATTTAAAAATTATGTTATATTGTGAATTATTGTGTGAATGTTATTTGGACACTTAGGCTATTTAAAAATGTTAATCTATTCTTAAGAAATTGATAGATGTTTAGATCTAGTAATTGAATTTTGTAATTAGCTACAATTAGGTAACTAACTAATTATATGCTTTACTTTCATGTCTTCGAAGTAAGATTGTTTCATATTTGTTTCAGAATGCTTCAATCTATAATAACTGAAAATATCTTTCAGTTATCATAATTTTTAAGAAAGTTATGGGCTTTTAACTGTCCTCGATCACAGCTTTTGTGTTAAGTCAATGGAAAAGCAATAGGGAACAAGATGCTAATTTCTGAGTATGATAATGGCCATAACATTTTAAACACTGAAGATATGAAAGTGAATTAAGTGTCAAATTAAACTTCTTTTTATGCTTTATCTGATGGGATAAATTGCAGACTTTATTTTTAAAATCTCAAAATTTTGTAACATTGCTATATTCATTCATTCGTTCATTAATCACTGTGATCATCTATCATTCTAAGCTCGAATCGAAACCGCAATCTCTTTTCACGCCGTGCATTCGCCATTCCTAGAATCATGCCAGGCAAGTGGGCAGCACGGTGGTGCAGCGGTAGAGTTGCTGCCCTACAGCGCCAGTGACCTAGGTTCGATCCTGACCATGTGTTTCAGTTCCGTTTCAGTTCAGTTTATTGTCACGTGTACCGATGTACAGTGAAAAGCTTTTGTTGCGTGCTAACCAGCCAGCGGAAAGACAACACATGATTACAATCGAGCCGTTTACAGTGTACAGATACATGATAAGGGATCAACGTTTAGTGAGTGTATGGAGTTTGTACGTTTTCCCCGTGCGTTTTCCCCGGGTGCTCCGGTGTCCCCCCACACCCCGAAGGCGTACAGATGTCCAAGTTAATTAGCTTTGGTAAAAGTGTAACTTGTCC
>CM075977.1:394038141-394108925 GCA_038087875.1 Malacoraja senta
TCACATACACCAATTGGTGTAGTGAAATTAGAGTTGCCATTTGCAGCACACCGATAAAAGTAAGACACCACATTAAAAAAGAATTGAACATAAAACATAAAAACATCCCCCCACAATAGTTCCCACTGTGAGGGAAGGCAGCAAAGTGCAGTCCTCTTCCTCCTGTTCACCCATGGTCGGGGCCTATTGAGGCCTCCACAGTCGCCGCAACGGCGGCACGATGTATCAGGCCCTCTCGCCGGATGATGGAGCTCCGGCGTCGGGAGAACACTCTTCAGCGGCTTGGAGTGTCTGGAACGGCCGCTTCAAACCAGAGACCGCGGCTCCCGAAGTCCACAGGCCATGCTGGTCGGAGCTCCGACACTGGCGATCTCGGCGAGAGATCCCAGGCTCCGCGGTGTTCGGAGTCAGCGCCGCCGCGGCTGGAAGCTCCGCAACGACAGCTCCGCAATTTTGGGAGTCAGCACTCCTGAGCCCACCGCACAGCGACCCTGGCAAGGTATCGCCCGCCCCGCGGTGGTGCCCCAGCGCTGTGCCGCCGCCTGAAGCCGAAGTTCTGGCCGGTCCCGGCAGGAAACGCCGCTCCAGTCCCGGTGGTAGTGCCGCGAAGAAGGGGCAAAGATGCGGCTCGGAGAAAAGCCGCATCTCCGGCCAGGTAGGGACTGATAAAAATAGTTTCCCCCTCCCCCCCCCCCTCCCCACCACCCACATAAAAAAGATTAGACCTCCAAACAAACTTTTAACATACTAAAAAATAAATAAAAGGGTGAAAGGACGGACAGCTGCAGGCTGGGCAGCCATACTCGACGGTTGAAGATTTATCTTTTGACGGAATTGAATGTCTCGTGGATGCGTAAAGAAACTATGTCCTTGCCCCTGTCGTCAATCATAGTGGATGGAGTAAAAAATTCCTTGAACGATTATAATAATCTGCCACTATAGTGGCCTCTGGTCCTAGACTCTCCCACGAATGGAAACATCCACTCTATCCAGGCCTTTGATTATCTGGTACGTTTCTATGAGATCTCCCCTCATCCTTCAAATATCCAGCGAGTACAGGCCCAGAGCCTTCAAACGCTCCTCATACGTTAACCCAATCAACGCCGGGATCATTCTCATATCCTTTGGCAGAGACCTTAAACCATGGGCTTTCTCTTTCCCCCCCTTCCGTGGCTGTGAGAGAAGGGCGGCATGGCGCCCCAGCGGTGGAGTTGCTGCGTTGCAGGGCCAGAGACAATGAATGGTTCAATCCTGACCTCAGCTGCTGGGATCTGTGGAGTTTGCACGTTCTCCTTGTCGTGGCCATGTGGAGGAAACCGGGTGCTCCGGTTTCCTCCCACGTCCCGAAGATGTGCGGATTTGTGGATTAATTGGCTTCTGTAATTTGCCCCTTGTGTGTGGGGAGTGGGTGAGAAAGGCTGGCAGTATCATCAAGGACCCACACCATCCTGGCCACACACTCATCTCCCCGCTACCTTCAGGTAGAAGGTACAGGAGCCTGAAGACTGCAACGACCAGGTTCAGGAATAGATACTTCCCCACAGCCATCAGGTTATTAAACTTGGCTCGGACAAAACTCTGAACATTAATAGCCCATTATCTGTTTATTTGCACTTGATCAGTTTATTTATTCATGTGTGTATATATTTATATAATGGTATATGGACACACTGATCTGTTCTGTATTCATGCCTACTATATTCTGTTGTGCTGAAGCAAAGCAAGAATTTCATTGTCCTATCTGGGACACATGACAATAAACTCACTTGAATCTTGAAGTGGGATGATGTAGAGCTAGTGTGAAGAAGCGATCAATAGACGTGGGCTCAGTGAGCCGAAGGGCCTGTTTCCATGCTGTATCTCTGTCAAACTAAACTAAACTAAGCATGAACATTACTTCAGAAGAGAGCATGGCAATTACATGTATGCCCTGTGCATTGTTCATTCATTAACAAACACCAGCAAGCAGATTTTACTTCGGAGTCACGTGAGTGACTACGTGAAGACCCCGCCAGGACGCATGCGTGTCATATCGCTACACGCATTGCGAAAGTCACACGGGTGGAACGACGTTCCCCCTCAGCGGCAAAATTCAAAAGCCGGGAACTGCAGGTAAGTGATACTCTGCGTTCTTTTTGTTCTCTACATACTGTTTTACAGGTGTAGACTCCAATGGACAAAACGAGGAAAACCAAGAAGGCTGCTCCAAAGCTGACGAGGGAGGACCGCGGAGTTGCGGGCAGCCAGCAGCGGCCAGCGGCACGGGAATCACCCGTAATGGGAACAGCTGTGCCCGACTTCGGCCCCGCACCGGCCAGATCTACACCGCGGCCGGGCGGTAAGGCAATACAAAAGTCTAATAGAGTCGTTGACTCGGACGAGTCCGACTTTGAGCAGCCGCGAGCGGCCAGCGGCCAGCGACCGTGAACGCTGGAGCCGGATGGAGCGGCTTATGGAGCAAATGCTGCAACGTGACAGGCTCCGGGAGATGGAGTCTAGTCACTGTGGGCAATTTAATACACCCACAGCAGCACCTCTTGTAGGTCTGCACAGTGCAGAGGGGAGTACTGGGGGTCAATTCTGGGCTGACCCTGAAGAGGGGTTTCCAGAACAAACATCAAGTGTGCGAGGGGTGCAGGAAGACCACAATCTACTGGACATGGTGTCCCAATTCGTACAGCCAGACCAAACTGGCTGAAACCTGGAACCAAAACTAGCTGCCAGTATTGACTATATGTCATTTAAGCAGCTACAGGAACAGGCTATATTGGACACCACGGCAAGACATTTGCCACCTGGGAACTGTACATCCCTGAATGTTCCCATTGTAAATAATTGCATATGGAAACACGTCGGAGCAGGAGTTAGAGGCATGGATGTCAAACTCCAAAAAGTATTAAAGCTCCTAACAACGGGAATAACAGCTTTCGCCCGGACAGTAGATGAAAAGGAGATGTCGCAGGATCAACAGGATGCACTGGCGCTACTCTGTAATACACAATACAAAATTAACGTCATCAGGAAGAGTGCCATTCGACCTGCTTTAAACCCGAAATTTGCAGGTCTGTGCAAACCTGGCAACATAAAACCACCAATTTTACTATTTGGAGGTAACCTATCCAAACAAGTCAAAGAGCTCGATGAGGAGGCAAAAACCCTGGGGCTCATCAAAGCGACATCATCAAAACCCTACTATGGTCACAAACAGCACCCTTATGCACCCACCAGTAGAACAAGACAAACTGGTGAAAGCTCAAAGGCCAGGTACACTGCACATGGGTCTTTTTAGGCCATGGCCCAGACCGGCCTTCGTGGAAGATGCGCAAACCCCCAACGCCAACCCAACCACAAACCCAGACGCCGGCGCCTCAACCTCCACGAAGGATTCACAAAAGGAAGTAAACCAGCCACTGGTAACTATGGAGGTAGGTGGGTCTGGTTCCTTACGAATTGCAGGGAGTATGGAGGTTGGTGGGAGATTCCACTTCTTTCTGGATGAATCGAGTATGTTAACTACAGACACTTATATTTTAAGCAGTATCCAGGGATATACCATAGAATTTATACACAAACGTAGCCCTCCAGTTCAGCATGTACCGAAACGAATGTTCGTACTTTCAGGTAAAGAAAAATCAGAAACACATGCTGAACTGGAGCGGCTTTACGCAAAATGGGTAATTGAAAAAAACAACACGAATCGCTGGAATTTGTGTCCAATATCTTTACCAAAAACAAAAAAGATGGTGGGTTGTCGCATCATCATAGATTTGACAAATTTGAATACTTTTGTACAATATATTCATTTCACAATGGAAACCTTTGTTACTGCTAAACAATTGATTTCCAAAGGTTACTTCATGGCTAGCATCGATTTAAAAGATGCTTACTATTCAGTCCCTATACGAGGTGACCACAGATGTTATTTAAAATTCAACTGGATGGGACAGCTCTGGCAGTACAGAGCATTACCAAATGGGCTAACCTCAGCCCCTAGGCTGTACACTAAAATTTTGAAACCAGCTCTATCGTTTCTGCGGAAACAAAAACACATGGTGATGGCATAACTAGATAACATCCTCATTGTGGGCAAAACTTTGGAATTGGCCAAAGAAACGGTAACAGCCACAAAACAATTATTAAAAAAACGGGTTTATCATCCATCCAGTTAAATCTAAATTAAACCCTTCCACCACAATGGATTATTTGGGGTTCACCATTAACTCAGTTCACATGTCGGTGACTTTGCCTAAGGAAAAGGCTATAGCCTTAATAGAGGCTTGCAATACCCTCATCAGTAAACCATCCATCAGATTGGTAGCAAGATTAATTGGCAAAATAGTGGCTGCCTTTCCAGTCACACAATTTGGACCTTTACATTATCAAAATTTACAGAGGGCAAAAATACGAGCACTCAAAGTTAATGCTGGTCATTTTGACAGACCAATGAAGCTACCAATCGAAGCCATAATGGAACTAAAATGGTGGACAGATAACAGTCGGCATTGTTCCAATCCAATCGTTATCAGCAACCCTTCTATGGTGCTACAAACGGATGCCAGTGCACTTGGTTGGGGTGCTACCAATTCCATCTCCAGCTGTATGGCCTAAAGTCATATTGTTCTGGGTTATGTCACCAGCATGTTAGACTACAGATTGACAATACCACGGTGGTAGCATATATCAACCACATGGGTGGAAACAAATCGATATCATGTGACAAGCTGGCCAACACAATTTGGCAATGGTGTATCCAGAAAATATTTGGATATCAGCCACTTACCTACCAAGTAAACTAAATTCAGTGGCAGACACCAGGTCACGCAAATTTAATGAAAATACCGAATAGATTTGGATAAAAAAGTATTTGCTGATATTACAGCATGGTATGGAACACCAGATATTGATCTATTCGCATCCAGGCTTAATCACCAGTTATCAAACTTTTTTTCATGGGAACCAGATCCTGGGGCAGCGGCGACAGATGCATTTTCGCTGCATTGGGGGAAATTGTTTATTTATGCATTCCCTCCTTTCTGCCTCATCAGTCGGGTATTAAGGAAAATACAGCAAGACTCTGCGTCTGGTATTTTGGTAGTACCCGATTGGCCTACTCAGCCATGGTTCCCTGTGATATTCGACATGGTATTAGAACCATGCATCACCATCTGGCATAAACCAGATTTACTGGTTCATCCCGTAACAAGGGAAAGCCACCCATGTCATAACCATATGAACTTATTAATTTGTCTAAAAGTACCTCTACTGCAACTGGGACTGACGGACCGAACAGTGAACATTATTTCAGCGGCCCACAGACAGTCCACCAAAAAACAGTACCTGGTATACATCAGGAAATGGGAGATGTACTGTCACAGAAACAACATCACCTACACATCCATGAACATCCTGTCTGTTCTGGAATTCCTGGCAGGCCTCCATTACGATGAGGGGCTCAGTTATAGTGCCATCAACTGCGCCAGAAGTGCCCTGTCAACATATCTATACCAAGGAACAGAGCGTCATTCTGTTGGAACTCACCCCCTGGTAACAAAACTTATGAGGGGAATTTTTAATATCAATCCCCCAAGAACCAGGTACTCCCAAATATGGGATGTGAGTATTGTCCTGATGATGCTAAGGAATTGGTCTCCAGCAAAAACTCTGTCCCTACAAAGACTGACACTGAAAACAGTCATGCTGATGGCATTGGTCACGGCACAAAGGGTACAGTCATTACATAAGTTAAGACTGGACAACATGACTTCTTCATCTGGAAATATAACATGTCATATTTATGAATTAGTCAAGCAGAACAGACAGGGGTCAGCAGGCCTCAATATAGAATTTAGGGCTTACCCGACAGATGATCGTCTCTGTATAGTAAGACATTTACTGCTATATATGGAGAACACGAAAATCATCAGAGGCAAAGAGATGGCACTATTAATCAGCCACAAGCAACCTCACAAAAAAGTGACGGTCCAGACGATCACAAGATGGCTGAAACAGGTTCTATTAAAGGCTGGGGTGGATACTAACATTTTCAAATCTCATTCCACCAGGGCTGCAGCTACATCGGCAGCTATGCAGTTGGATGTTCCGATGGACCAAATCCTCAAGACAGCAGGATGGTCAACGGAGAAACCTTTCCAACTATTTTATCATAAACCAGTAATTAAATCTGGAACGTTTGCAGAAACAATTTTAAGTTCTGTAATATAATTTCACCCCATAAATAGGGGCTATAATTTGGTGTTAATAACTTTATCATGGATTTCAATGTCATATTCATGTCTAAACATGTTAACACAATTCCTCCCATAGTCATTAAGGCAGATGTGATGCATGGACTCGTTTCCACGGCATGAAATCACAGAGCTTTGAAATCTTCACATAGTCACTCACGTGACTCCGAAGTAAAATAGTAAGATTAAACGAGAACTTACCAGTTCGAAGTTTGATCATTATTTTATGAGGAGTACGTTGAGGGAATACGTGCCCTCCGCTCCCACCCTTGATCATATACTCAACTGGTATCTTCTTTTCTAATCTTACTATGTTCAGTCATTACAGTTATCTGTGATTTCACACTGCTGCTTTGAAGAATGACACGCATGCGTCCTGGCGGGGTTCTTCACGTATTCCGTCAACGTACTCCTCATAAAATAATGATCAAACTTCGAACTGGTAAGTTCTCGTTTAATCTTACTATTAAATGTGTCGGAAGCAACTGCAGATGCGGTTTTACTACAATTATTTAGGCATTATCTGTGGGAGGTCACGGTGGCGCAGCGGGTAGAGTTGCTGCCTTACAGCGAATGCAGCACCAGAGACCCGGGTTCGATCCCCGACTACGGGTGCTGTCAGTACGGAGTTTGTACGTTCTCCCCGTGACCTGCGTGGGTTTTCTCTGAGATCTTCCGTTTCCTCCCACACTCCAAAGACGTATGAATATGTAGGTTAATTGGCTTGGTAAATGTAAAAAAAAGTCGCTGCTGGGTATAGGATAGTGTTAATGTGCGGGGATCGCTGGTCGGCGCGGACCCAGTGGGCCGAAAGGGTCTGTTTCCGCGCTGCATCTAAACTAAACTCATTGCGGTTTGCAAGTGATTGTTGTGCACAAATTGACAGCCATTTGGTTTCAATAACAGCATTGAACCCACTTGACACCTACATCATAAGATCATAAGAGATAGGCGGAGAATTGGGCCATTTGGCCCATCAAGTCTACTCCGCCATTCATTCGTGGCTGATCTATCTCTCCCTCCTAACCCCATTCCCTGCCTTCTCCCCATAACGTCTGACACCCGTACCAATCAAGAATCTATCTATCCCTGCCTTAAAAATATCCACTGACTTGGCCTCCACAGCCTTCTGTGGCAAATTATTCCACAGATTCACCACCCTCTGACTAAAGACATTTCTCCTCATCTCCTTCCTAAAAGAACGTCCTTTATTTCTGAGGCTATGACCCTCTAGTCCTAGACTCTCCCATTAGTGGAAACATCCTCTCCACATCCACTCCATCAAAGCCTTTCACTATTCTGTACGTTTCAATGAGGTTCCCCCCTCACCCTTCTAAACTCCAGCGAGCACAGGCCCAGTGCCGACAAACGCTCATCATAGGTTAACCCACTAATTTCTGGGATCATACTTGTAAACCTCCTCTGGACCCTCTCCAGAGCCAGCACATCCTTCCTCAGTTATGGGGTCCAAAATTGCTCACAGTATTCCGAATGTGACCTGACCAGCGCCTTGTAGAGCCTCAGCGTTACATCCCTGTTTTTGTACACGAGCCCTCGGAAAATAAATGCTTGCACTAACTGACTGAAAAATGTTTTGGGATGTCTTAATCTGTTACTTTCTTATCTCCTATTAGCAGATTGGATGGAAAGGTGTAGAAAGATTCAGTTTAATATGGACAAATGGTAAAGAGTAGATTGAAGGCCGAACGGCCACACCAGTGTGAGGCTGAATGGAACTTGGAGGAACAATACCTCATATTCACTTGGGCAGCTTACAATCGACGAATATAGATTTCTCCAACTTCAAGTATCCCTTGCTTTCCCTCTCTCTCCATCCCTCCCCCACCCTGGTTCTCCGACAAGTTTCACTGTCCTTCTGATTAAGTTTACTGTTTCTGTGCCTCGTTGTCAGCTTCCCCTCAGCCAACAGTGAACCATTCTCCATGAGCATCGTCTGCTTTGATCTCTCATTTGCACACCTTACCCTTCCATATCTCTAGTTTCCCTCTCCCCTGACTCTCAGTCTCACGAAGAGTCACGACCCGAAACGTCACCCATTCCTTCTCTGCTGGAGTCACTCCAGCATTTTGTATCTTTCTTCAGTGTATAACTAGCATCTCCAGTTCCTTCCGACACATTTTGTCCGTTCCAGTGTGAAATCTCCTCAGGGTATGCCTACTTTGAAGAAGATCTCTCCTCTCTCCAACGAGAGTTCTGCAACGCCCTCTCTCACTGCTCCCCCTCTGTGATTCCTCCTGCTCTCTCGCTCATTGTCTACTTTTCATCTGTCATTTTCACACCCTACCCTTCCATATCTCTAGTCTCCCTCTCCCCTGACGCTCAGTCTGAAGATAGGGTCTCGACCCGAAACGTCACCCATTCCTTTTCTCCAGAGATGCTGCCTGTCCCGCTGAGTTACTCCAGCATTTTGTGCCTATCTTCGGCTAAAAGGCCGGCATGGGCGTGCAGGGCCGAAGGGTCCACTTCTGTGCTGTTTAACTCCACAAGAACCTACCAACCTGCCAACAGGTTACGTGCCCCACACTGGCACCGCAATGCCTCCACCACCACACTCTGCCACTGCGTACAGATAGACACGCTACTACAGACGGAGAATTTGAGAGCCAACATCATTTAACATTGTAAAATTAAAACACTGCTGTGTTTTGGTACTGTTCCTCTTGAGGGCCTGAGCTATATGGAGACGTCAGACAGGCTAGCACTTTAGTCCTTGGAGTGGAGGAGGCTAAGCGGTGATCTTATAAAGGTGTATAAGGTCTTGAAGGGAATAGACAATAGACAATGGACAATATTGAGGGTATGAGACATGAATTGGCCATGATTGACTGGCAATTAATTCTAAAAGGGTTGACGGTGGACATGCAATGGAAGGCATTTAAAGACTGCATGGATGAACTACAAAAATTGTTCATCCCAGTTTGGCAAAAGAAATAAATCAGGGAAGGTAGTGCATCCGTGGATAACAAGGGAAATCAGGGATGGTATCAAAGCGAAAGATGATGCGTACAAATTAGCCAGAAAAAGCAGCATACCAGAGGACTGGGAGAAATTCAGAGACCAGCAGAGGAGGACAAAGGGCTTAATTAGGAAAGGAAAAATAGATTATGAAAGAAAACTGGCAGGGAACATAAAAACTGACTGCAAAAGTTTTTATAAATATGTAAAAAGAAAGAGGGCACCAGTAAATGGGGAATTAGGGGAGAGCACCAGTAAATGGGGAATTAGGGGAGAGCACCATTAAATTGGAAACACTCCCCATTTACTGGTGCCCTCCCCTGTCAATGAGGCAGTGAACGAGAGAGATGGTGTCCGTAATGGACCCGTCTCACACCACAGCCACTGGGCCCAGGCCCCGTCACTAGGCCCGGGCCCCGTTACTAGGCTCAGGCCCCGTTGCTAGGCCCAGGCCCTACCACAGGCCCCGTCACTAGAACCTGTTCCCACCGCAGGCCCAGTCCCCACCACAGTCCCCATCAGTAGGCCCAGGCCCGTTCCCACCACGGTCAAGGCCCGTCACCAGATCAAGGCCCCGTCACTAGGTCAAGGCCCCATCACTAGGTCAAGGCCCCGTCACTAGGTCAAGGCCCCGTCACTAGGTCAAGGCCCCGTCACTAGGTCAAGGCCCCGTCACTAGGTCAAGGCCCCGTCACTAGGTCAAGGCCACGTCACTAGGTCAAGGCCCCGTCCCTAGGTCAAGGCCCCGTCACTAGGTCAAGGCCCCGTCACTAGGTCAAGGCCCCGTCACTAGGTCAAGGCCCCGTCACCAGGTCAAGGCCCCGTCACCAGGTCAAGGCCCCGTCACCAGGTCAAGGCCCCGTCACTAGGTCAAGGCCCCGTCACTAGGTCAACGCCCCGTCACTAGGTCAAGGCCCGTCACTAGGTCAAGGCCCCGTCACTAGGTCAAGGCCCCGTCACTAGGTCAAGGTCCCATCACTAGGTCAAGGCCCCGTCACTAGGTCAAGGCCCCGTCACTAGGTCAAGGCCCCGTCACTAGGTCAAGGCCCCATCACTAGGTCAAGGCCCCATCACTAGGTCAAGGCCCCATCACTAGGTCAAGGCCCCATCACTAGGTCAAGGCCCCATCACTAGGTCAAGGCCCCATCACTAGGTCAAGGCCCCATCACTAGGTCAAGGCCCCACTGCAGGCCCCTGTCCCACCTTTGTCACTCACCTGAAGACCAGGGCCCCTTGCTGCAGGCCGAGGGAGATGAAGTCACCGTTGACCCTCATGGAGGTCTCCCCTCGCCACAGCAGCAGGCCCTCACCCGACGTGGCCTTGAACCTCATGAAGATGTTGGTACACCAGTCATTGAAAGTAGGCATGCAGGTGCAGCAGGCAGTGAAGAAAGCGAATGGTATGTTAGCTTTCATAGCAAAAGGATTTGAGTATAGGAGCAGGGAGGTTCTACTGCAGTTGTACAGGGTCTTGGTGAGACCACACCTGGAGTATTGCGTACAGTTTTGGTCTCCAAATCTGAGGAAGGACATTATTGCCATAGAGGGAGTGCAGAGAAGGTTCACCAGACTGATTCCTGGGATGTCAGGACTGTCTTATGAAGAAAGACTGGATAGACTTGGTTTATACTCTCTAGAATTTAGGAGATTGAGAGGGGATCTTATAGAAACTTACAAAATTCTTAAGGGGTTGGACAGGCTAGATGCAGGAAGATTGCTCCCGATGTTGGGGAAGTCCAGGACAAGGGGTCACAGCTTAAGGATAAGGGGGGAAATCCTTTAAAACCGAGATGAGAAGAACTTTTTTCACACAGAGAGTGGTGAATCTCTGGAACTCTCTGCCACAGAGGGTAGTCGAGGCCAGTTCATTGGCTATATTTAAGAGGGAGCTAGATGTGGCCCTTGTGGCTAAAGGGATCAGAGGGTATGGAGAGAAGGCAGGTACGGGATACTGAGTTGGATGATCAGCCATGATCATATTGAATGGCGGTGCAGGCTCGAAGGGCCGAATGGCCTACTCCTGCACCTAATTTCTATGTTTCTATGTTTCTATGTTTCTAATAGGTGCAGGAGTAGGCCATTCGGCCCTACGAGCCATCACCACCATTCACTGTGATCATGGCTGATCATCCACATTCAGTACCCCGTTCCTGCCTTCTCACCATGTCCTTTGACTCCGCTATCTTTAAGAGCACAACCTAACTCTCTCTTGAAAGCATCCAGAGAACCGGCCTCCACTGCCCTCTGAGGCAGAGAATTCCACAGGTTCACAACTCTCTGGGTAAATAGCTAGGGCGAACGCACAGTCTTTCACCCAGAGTAGGGGGAATCAAGAACGCAGAGTACATTGGTTTAAGGTGAGCGGGGAAAGATTTAATAGGAACCTGAGGGGTAACGTGTTCACGTGGAGGGTGGTGGCCAGTCACGGAAATGGCTATCAAAACATGGGGGAGACACAATTTCTTGGCAGCCGCGCGCGCGCATGCGCACACACACGCACACGCACGCGCGGTTTCGGCCGTGGTTCCCTGTGGACGGTAACTTCAGAAGCTGACCTGGTTGGTGACGGACTCCAAACTCCAGCAACAGCAGCTTCGTCCGCCCCGAATCGTGGGGCTTGAATCGGCCCGTTCGCGGGGCTTTTCATCGGCCGGCGGGGGCTTCAACATCGGGAGCCTCGATCCCCTTGATGCAGCAGTTCGATTTTAAGCCGCGCCGGGCGCTGAAAGGCCTCGCTAACGGGCCAATTTAGCCCTTAGAAAGCGCCTGATGAAGTCCGGATTACAAAACATGGGGGGATCGTCCCCCACCTCTCAAAGCTGGCGGGGGGGGGTGTCCCCCCTGTCCCGCCAGGATTTCCGCACATGGTGGTGGCTACACCGAACGTGGTAGTTGAGGCAGGTACTAGAGCAAAATTTAAATAGACATTTGGACAGGTACATGGATAGGAAAGGCTTATAGGGATATGAGCCAAATGCAGGCAGGTGGGACGAGTGTAGATGGGGATTCTAGCTCAGCAGGGGCAAATTGGGCTGAAGGGCCTGTTTCTCTGCTGTATGAGTCTGTGATTTATTGACACTCAAATTTTTCTGGATATCATAAGTGCTGAAGCAGAAAATACTGGAAATGCCCAGCAGGTCTGTGGGGGATGACTGACAGAGGTCACAATTCAGGTGAATGAATTTTCATTGGAACTGATCAATCTTCGTTTAATAGGTGCTTAACCTTTACCGGTTAAAAGCAACTGACCTCAAAATATCTGTGCATGACTACTTCAGGGACGGAAAGTCATCTAGCTTCTACCTTCTGTATCTTTTGTGACTATTCGTGCAAATGATATTGCTGCCTCACCCGCTGAGTTTCTCCAGCATTTCTGTCTACCTTGAGAACCAAATTTATGGGGGGATTTGACTAGATGTACAAACACACAGAGGTGATGAACTGCCATAGCAATAACAATATGAATCAAGAAGAATTTTAATTTTGAAATTGGTTCAGGAGAACTTTCTTGGCCAGTATCTTTGGTTCAATTAAGAAGTTCGGTTCACAAGGTTAATTCCCGGGATGGCGGGACTGTCATACGCTGAGAGAATGGAGCGGCTGGGCTTGTACACTCTGGAATTTAGGAGGATGAGAGGGAATCTTATTGAAACATATAAGATTGTTAAGGGTTTGGACACGCTAGAGGCAGGAAACATGTTCCCGATGTTGGGGGAGTCCAGAACCAGGGGCCATAGTTTAAGAATAAGGGGTAAGCCATTTAGAACGGAGACGAGGAAACACTTTTTCACACAGAGAGTGGTGAGTCTGTGGAATTCTCTGCCTCAGAGGGCGGTGGAGGACGGTTCTCTGGATACTTTCACGAGAGAGCTTGACAAGGCTCTTAAAGATAGCGGAGTCAGGGGATATGGGGTGACGGCAGGAACGGGGTACTGATTGGGGATGATCAGCCATGATCACATTGAATGGCGGTGCTGGCTCGCAGGGCCGAATGGCCTACTCCTGCACCTATTGTCTATTGTCTGTATCATTACTGGACCTATTTCTAGCAAGTAAACCCAGATAAATCAAAGCAAGGGCGGCACGGTGACATAGCGGTAGAGTTGCTGCCTCACAGCGCCAGAAACACGGATTCGATCCTGACTACGGGTGTACGGAGGATATGTCTGTACAGAGTTTGTACGTTCTCTCCGTGACCTGCGTTAGTTAATTGGCTTGGTATAATTGTAAATTATCCCTAGTGTGTGTGGGATAGTATTTATTGCTGGTCGGCACGGACTCGGTGGGCCGAAGGACCTGTTTCCGCACTGTGTCTCTAAACTAACCTAAGCTATAAAAAGTGTCATTGAGAGATCATCTAGGAGACAACGAGGGTAGCCTAATTTAAAGCATTTCTAGACGTTTTCTGGTGGAGGTCTATTTAGGGTTAAGGTTGGCCATTATAAGGTCAGAACTGGCCGACTGACTTGTTGGGAGGTTAGGGTGCCTGAGAGTTCGTGCTCATTGTACATAGAAACATAGAAACATAGAAAATAGGTGCAGGAGTAGGCCATTCGGCCCTTCGAGCCTGCACCGCCATTCAATATGATCATGGCTGATCATCCAACTCAATATCCTGTACCTGCCTTCTCTCCATACCCCCTGATCCCTTTAGCCACAAGGGCCACATCTAACCACTTCTTAAATATAGCCAATGAACTGGCCTCAACTACCTTCTGTGGCAGAGAATTCCACAGATTCACCACTCTCTGTGTGAAAAATGATTTTCTCATCTCGGTCCTAAAAGACTTCCCCCTTATCCTTAAACTGTGACCCCTTGTTCTGGACTTCCCCAACATTAGGGAACAATCTTCCTGTATCTAGCCTGTCCAATCGCTTAAGAATTTTGTACGTTTCTATAAGATCCCCCCTCAATCTTCTAAATTCCAGCGAGTACAAGCCGAGTCTATCCAGTCTTTCTTCGTATGAAAGTCCTGCCATATCATATGAAAGTCCTGCCAAAGGAGCAGGAGCAGAATCGGGCCATTTGGCCCATCGGGTCTGCTCCGCTATTCAATCAGAGATCTATCTTTCCCTCTCAACTACATTCTCTTGCCTTCACCCTGTAACCCCTGACAGCCTTAGTTATCGTGTCATGCACGGAAATAAAGCTTCCCACTGTACCTCGGTACATGACAATAAACTAAACTGAACACTCAAAATTTTAAAATAAACCTTACGACTCTCAATGCCCTGAATGCCAACTTGGCCAGCATAGACAAATTGGGCCGAATGGCCAGTTTCCAAGCCGTACAGCTTAATGACTCAATACCAACACCAATATCTTTGGAAAAAAAAACCAATATTGACCACAAACTGAGGTAAAACAACTGGAAAAAGACCACTTTTACTGGGTGAGAACAGATCTGGCCTAGATAAATTTGAATCAATATTTGTGAGGCAAAACTATGATTGAGCGCATTTGGCCTTTGATGTGCTGCATTTTTATCTACATTCTAGGCACATTCCCATGAGGAAGAAAGGGAGCGAAGCTGAAAATAAAGCAGCTGTACTGTGGAATGGAAGTAGATTGTTTTTCTGTGCTGGAGGGAAGAGTACGTTGATGCTCCCACAGGGTTCGATGCAAGTCCACTGATTTAATTTGGCCTGAGAGGCCCAAAGCACATTTTCCAAATTTGCACATGACGCAAAATTTGAAGGTGTGGTGAGCTGTGTGGAGGATAATCTTAAAAAAACAACTGGGATTTGTGCACAGGATGCTGGGAAGAGCAGTTACGTGGGAGTCAAGAGTCATTGAGACAGAGTTGAGTTATACAGTGTGGAAACAGGCCCTTCAGCCCAACTTGCCCACGCCGATCAACACATCCCATCTACACTAGTCCCACATAGACAATAGGTGCAGCAGTAGGCCATTCGGCCCTTCGAGCCAGCACTGCCATTCAATGTGATCATGGCTGATCATCCACAATCAGTTCCCCGTTCCTGCCTTCTCCCCATATCCCCTGACTCCGCTATCTTTAAGAGCCCTATCTAGCTCTCTCTTGAAAGTATCCAGAGAACCGGCCTCCACCGCCCTCTGAGGCAGAGAATTCCAAAGACTCACCACTCTCTGTGTGAAAAAGTGTTTCCTTATCTCCGTTCTAAATGGCTTACCCCTTATTCTTAAACAGTGGAGTAAGCCATTTAGAACGGAGACAGGGAAACATTTTTCTCACAGAGAGTGGTGAGTCTGTGGAATTCTCTGCCTCAGAGGGCGGTGGAGGCTGGTTCTCTGGATGCTTTCAAGAGAGAGCTAGATAGGGCTCTTAAAGATAGCGGAGTCAGGGGATATGGGGAGAAGGCAGGAACGGGGTACTGATTGGGGATGATCAGCCATGATCGCATTAAATGGCGGTGCTGGCTCGAAGGGCCGAATGGCCTACTCCTGCACCTGTTGTCTATTGTCTATTGTCACCCTAAGTGTAAAACAGTTACTCCTCGGGTTCCTATTAATTTTTCCCCCCTCATCTTAAACTTATGTCCTCTGGTTTTTCATTCACGGACTGTGGGTAAAATACTCCGCATTTATCCGATCTATTCCTCTCATGATCTTATACGTAGGCCCCCCTCGGTCATGACTGACCATGGGTGATGCATCCTAGTTGTTGGCTGCTTGCTCCAAACCTCGGCTGGAGCAGCGTCGCTTGAGGCTGAAGAGACCAATGCGGGAGTGACAGTGTCTGTCGCAAAGGTCACATTTGTGTGTGTGGTCCCTGGTTGGTTGAAGTTGCCGCGCTCCATTCTGCGTGATCTTACACACCGCCTTAGGATCACCCCTCATCCTCCTGTGCTCCGAGGAATAAAGTCCTAGTCTGCTCAACCGCTCCCCATAGCTCAGGCCCTCCAGTCTTGGCAGCATCCTCGCCAATCCTCTCTGCGCCCTTTCTAGCTAACAGCATCTTCCGTAACACTTTGAAGAAGGAATCCGACCCGAAACATCACCCATCTCCGGAGATGCTGCCTAACCCGCTGAGTTACACCAGCACTCTGTGTCTTTCTTCGGTATAAACCAGCATCTGCAGTTCCTTCCTACCAAACAACATCCTTCCTATCACAGGGTGACAAAAACTGAACACGATACTCTAAATGTGACCTCACTCAAATATTGTACAAAATAAATGTGGTCTCACCAGTAGTCATACAGTGATACAGCATAGAAACAGGCCCTTCAGCCCAACTTGCCCGTGCTGGTCAACAATGTCCCAGCTACACTTGCCTGCGCTTGGTCCATATCCCTCTAAACCTGTCCTATCCATGCACCTGTCTAACTGTTTCTTAAACGATGGGACAGTCCCAGCCTCAACTACCTGCTCTGGCAGCTTGTTCCATACATCCACCACCCTCTGTGTGAAAATGTTACCACTCAGATTCCTATTAAATCTTTTCCCTTTCACCTTGAACCTATGTCCTCTGGTCCTCAATTCCCCTACTCCCATCTACCCGATCTATTCCTCTCATGATTTTATATACACCTCTACAAGATCTCCTCTCATCCTCCTTTGCTCCATGGAATAGAGGCCCAGCCTGCTCAACCTCTCCCGATAGCTCACACCCTCTAGTCCTGGCAACATCCTCATAAATCTTTTCTGAACCCTTTCAAGCTTGACAATATCTTTCCGATAACATGGTGCCCAGAACTGAACACAATATTCTAAATGTGGTCTCACCAACGTCTTATACAACCGCAACATGACATCCCAGCTACTATACTCAATACTCTGGCTAATGAAGGCCAAAGTGCCAAAAGCCTTTTTGACCACCTTATCTACCTGCGATTGGACCTTCAAGGAACCATGCACCTGTACTCCTAGATCCCTCTGCTCTACAAAACTACCCAGAGCCCTTCCATTTACTGAGTAGGTCCTGCCCTTGACCAAGTGTGTTTTAGTTTCGTTTTTTTAGTTCAGAGATACAGCATGGAAACAGGCCTTTTGGCTCAACAAGTCCACGCCGACCATTATTTACACTTTCACACTAGTTCTAGGTTATCCAATTTGCTCATCCATGTCCTAAAGGGTAAAGCACAATGAGCTGGAGTACCTCGACGGGTCAGTCAATGTCTCTGGACAGAATGGACAGAGATGTCTTGTTTCAGGAAGAAGGGTCTCAAGCTAAAATGTCGCCTGTCCATTCCCTCCAGAGGTGCTGCCAGACCCGCTGCATTACCCCAATACTTTGTGTTTTACTCAAGATTCCAACATCTGCAGTTCCTGGTGCCTCAACCCTAAAAGGGGTACAGGAGCAGAGAGATCTGGGGTTATGCACACATATTTTATTTATAGGTTTATTGGCCAAATATATTCACATACAAGGAATTTGCCTATGTGCTCCGCCCGCAAGTGACAACATGACATACCGTGACAGTTAGGAATGACACATCAAACATTAATGTTATTATTTTATGTGTCCTACCTAACTGTCACTGTATGCCATGTTGTCACTTGTGGGCGGAGCACCAAAGCAAATTCCTTGTATGTGAATATACTTGGCCAATAAACGTATTCATTCGAATAGTGTGATACAGTATGGAAACAGGCCCTTCGGCCCAACTTGCCCACACCAGCCAACATGTCCCAGCTACACTAGTCCCACCTGCCAGCATTTAATTCCCGGGATGGCGGGATTGTCATATGTTGATAGAATGGAGCGGCTGGGCTTGTATACTCTGGAATTTAGAAGGATGAGAGGGTATCTTATTGAAACCGATAAGATTATTAAGGGTTTGGACAGGCTAGAGGCAGGAAACATGTTCCTGATGTTGGGAGAGTCCAGAACCAGGGGCCACAGTTTAAGAATGAGGGGTAAGCCATTTAGAACGGAGATGAGGAAACATTTTTTCACACAGAGGGTTGTGAATCTGTGGAATTCTCTGCTTCAGAAGGCAGTGGAGTCCAATTCTCTGGAGGCTTTCAATAGACAATAGACAATAGACAATAGACAATAGACAATAGGTGCAGGAGTAGGCCATTCGGCCCTTCGAGCCGGCACCGCCATTCAATGTTATCATGGCTGATCATCCCCAATCAGTACCCCGTTTCAAGAGATAGTTAGATAGATCTCTTAAAGATAGAGGAGTGAAGGGATATGGGGAGAAGGCAGGAACGGGGTACTGATTGTGGATGTTCAGCCACGATCACAGTGAATGGTGGTGCTGGCTCGAAGGGCCGAATGGCCTACTCCTGCACCTATTGTCTATTGTCTATTGTCTATTTGGTCCATATCACTCCAAACCTGTCCTATCCATGAACCGGTCTAACTGTTTCTTAAACGTTGGGATAGTCCCAGCCTCGACTACCTCCTCCGGCAGCTCGTTCCATACACCCACCACCCTTTGTGTGAAAACGTTACCCCTCAGATTCCTATTAAATCTTTTCCCCTTCACCTTAAACTTATAGTGGCAGGACAGATTGAAAAGTGGTTAATATGCTTCCAGATGTCTGGGCTTTATAAATAGAGGCATACAGCACAACAGCAAAGAGATCATGATGAATCTTTATTAAGTACCAGCTCAGTCATGGCTGGAGTATTGGATCTTGTTCAATTCTGAGTGCCAGAGTTAAAGATGGATAGAAGGATTTTGGAGGAGCTGTAGAAGGGATTTAGATTAGTTTAGTTTAGAGATGCAGCGTGGAAACAGGCTCTCTGCTCCACCGACCAGCGATCCCCTGTACACTAGTTCCATGTTATCTCTGTTTCGCATCCTATGTACTAGCAGCCATAAACAGAAGCCAACCAGTCTACAGACCTGCACATCTTTGGAATGTGTGAGGAAACCGGAGCACCTGGAGAAAACCCACACGGTCACAGGAAGAACGTACAGACTCCGCACAGACAGCACCCATAGTCAGGATCGAACCCGGGCCTCTGGCTGTGCAAGGTAGCAACTCTAGGGTGAATGATTCCAGTGATGTGGGACATTAGTTATGTGGACAGATTAGAGAAAATGGACTTGGTCTCCTTGGAACTGAGGATAAAATATGTCTTTAATGTCATGAAGTGTACAGAGGCACAAGGAACTGCAGATGCTGGAGTCCTGAGTCAAAGACAAAGTACTGGAGGAAGTCAGCAGGCCATGCAGCACCTGTGATGGGAACAGACAGACGGCATTTCGGGTTGGGTCTGAAGAAGGGTCCTGACCCAAAATGGCGGCTGTCCATTCCCTCCCCGGCTGCTGCCCGACCCACTCTGTTCCTCTAGCACTTTGAGTTTTATTCAAAGATACGTACAGAATCGACAAAAAAAACCTGTTTCCAGTTGTGGAGAAGTCAAGGTGCAATAGATTTGCAAGGAAACCAAAAGCAACGTACATTCATTTATTTTTACCCGGAGAGCAATTTGGTTGTGGAATACATTGCCAGGGATCATCGGCGACGCAGGCTGCATTGTAGTCTTCTAAAGGGAGTTGAGTAAGGTTCTGAGCTTGTAGAACCATCATACCATGGTGTTGCCATGTTCAGCACAGACATTGTGGGCCGAAGGGCCTGTATGTGTGCTGCACTGTTCTATGTTCCAACTATCGGCTGAGGACAGGACGGTTTGTTTCTTGGCCAGATTCCACCATCTGCAGTCTCTTCTGCCCCCTCAGAATGTTAAGTTAAGCCCCTGTCCCACTTGGGCGATTTTTTTCAGCGACTACAACCGACTAGGCCGTCGCCACCTGGTCGCGGGGTGACGCCTGTATGGTCGTGAGTCGTCTCCTCAAGTCGCCTAAAGAGTCGTAACGTTTTTCTGGTCCCCGCTGGATTTTGAAATGTTCAAAACTTTTTGGCCACTGTGGGCTTGAGGTAGCTTGTCTTCTCCTGTCGTAGGTGCTGTCGTAGGTTGTCACCAGGATGATGCAGGTTGTCGTCTGGTGACGTAGGTTGTCGCCGGGTGCAGACTTCGGTGAATTCCATTGGCGACTACCTACGTCAACCGGCGACAGGTACCGGCGACTGAATTGTCTTCAGTTGTCGCCGACAGGGTCGTAGCTTGTCGTAGCTTGTCGCAGGTGGACGTAGGTTGACTTTGGTTGTCGTAGGTTGTCATAGGTGTGGTCGTAGGTGGACGTCCTAATGGGTCGCCGGTTGTCGGTAGCTTGCTGTAGCTTGACGTCGACTAGGTGGTAGGTTGTTGTAGACATTGTCGTAGGGGGGGGGGTCCAGTCACCAGTTGTTCGGCGACCTGCTACGACTGTGACAGTCGCCGGCAGTCGCCGAAAAAAATCGCCTAAGTGGGACAGGCCCTTTATGCTTCAACCAAGTCCGCTCTCAATTTTCTGACCTGCAGTGAACGCTGGCCTCTGAGGGAGACAGACACAAGGAGAGACTCTCAGGGCTTGTGGAGACAGACAGCGCGGAAACAGGCCCTTCAGCCCACCGAGTCCGTGCCGACTACCTATCACCCCGCACACTTGCACTATCCCACACACACACACTCGGGACAAGTTGCAATCTTTACCAAAGCCAATCAACCTGCCAACCCGCGCGTCTTTGGAGTGCCGGGGGAAACCGGAGCACCCGGAGAAAACCCACTCCGGTCACAGGGAGAACGTACAGACTCCGTACAGACAGCGTCGAACCCGGGTCTCTGGCGCTGTAAGGCAGCAACTCATCTACCGTGCCGCTGTGCAAAAGGCTTGTGGAAGAGAGCATGAAAAGCCTGTTTAACTTCATGGCTTGTGGAAGAGATGAGATTCCTCCTAGTAGGCAAAGTAGACCAATTTCAAAAGACGTGGTCTACGTTTTTGGACCTATTACAAGCATGAGGTGCAATAGTAATTTAGAAAAACAAATAAATAAATAAAAGGTATCTGGACCTGGTAATGGGAGGTAAAACAAAAACAGACTTGGTTGGTAGTTCCTTCTCTATGAAGTATGTTATAAGAGTTATAATAGAGCGATTGTTCCTTCTTTCTTTCTTTCTCTTTTCTAGGGTCTATTTTCTAACTTTACTTCCTTCTCTAACTTCTTTTCTAAGGGGCTTTCTTTTCCCAACACTCTTTTGCACTTCACAACCTTTGCGCACTTTCTTCACTTTTCTTACTTCTTTCTTTTTCTTTCTTAAAGTTTAAAAAAGTGAAGCGGTACAAAAAATGTATTAATATATACGTGTTGTACATTACTGTAATCTACCGTACTTCTATTAAAAAAATTATTAAAAAAAAAAAAAAAAAAAACTTCATGGCTTGAGACGAAGAGAGTCCGAGACAAAGAAGGAAACAAATTTCTGTATGAATATAAATGCCATAGGAAAGGAGGCAAGGAGACAAAGATAAGAAAATATGGAAACTGGAGTAAATCATTCAACCCCTTGACTGGGACCCACCATTCAATTTTAATCACACTAAATCTACTGACAATGGAAAAATAAGATGAAAAACAGAAAATGCTGAGAATAATCCAGCAGGTCAGATAACATCAGCGGAAAGATGAAGCAGAGATATGGAGCGCCATAGGGAGTTGGCCAGGCCTCGTTTGGCGTATTACGTGCGGTTCTAGTCTCCCCATTACAGGAAGGAGGTGGAGGCTTTGGAGAGGGTGCAGAGAAGGTTCACCAGAATAGACAATCGACAATACACAATAGATGCAGGAGTAGGCCATTCGGCCCTTCGAGCCAGCACTGCCATTCAATGTGATCATGGCTGATCATCCACAATCAGTACCCCGTTCCTGCCTTCTCCCCATATCCCCTGACTCCCGCTATCTTTAAGAGCTCTATCTAACTCTCTCTTGAAGGCATCCAGAGAATTGGCCTCCACTGCCCTCTGGGGCAGAGGATTGGATGAGAGGGTTTCTGCTAACCCAAGTGGTTTTTGGGACGTGGGAGCAAACCGGAGCACCCGGCGGAAAGCCCACACGTGCAAACTCCAGACAGGTAACACCCAAGGTCAGGATTGAACCCCGGTCACTGGAGCTGCGAGGCAGCGACTATAGTCACTGCACCACGGTGGTCACAATCCCGGGAAACAACTTCTCCTGCCTACATGCAATGTTATTGCTATTATTGGGCGTTGCCTATGGTTCACACATTGGAATAAGTAGTTAGAAGCAGTTTATTTAAGTGGACAATATGCAATACATAGAACATAGAACTGTCCAGCACAGGAACAGGCCCTTCGGCCCACAAGGTCTGTGCCAAACATGATGCCCAGCTAAACCGATCTCATCTGCCTGGACTTGTTCCACATCCCTCTATTCCCTGCGCTTCCATGTGCCTATCTAAAAGCCTCTTAAATGCCATCATCTTATCTGTCAAGGTTTGTCAAGGAGGACTCTCTCTAACTTCTACAGGTGCAGTAGAGAGCATGCTGACCGGTTGCATCGTGGCTTGGTTCGGCAACTTGAGTGCCCTGGAGAGGAAAAGACTACAAAAAGTAGTAAACACTGCCCAGTCCATCATCGGCTCTGACCTCCCTTCCATCGAGGGGATCTATCGCAGTCGCTGCCTCAAAAAGGCTGGCAGTATCGTCAAGGACCCACACCATCCTGGCCACACACTCATCTCCCTACTACCTTCAGGTAGAAGGTACAGGAGCCTGAAGACTGCAACGACCAGGTTCAGGAATAACTACTTCCCCACAGCCATCAGGCTATTAAACTTGGCTCGGACAATACTATGAACATTAATAGCCCATTATCTGTTATTTGCACTTGATCAGTTTATTTATTCATGTGTGTATATATTTATATAATGATATATGGACACACTGATCCGTTCTGTATTTTACTTCGGAGTCACGTGAGTGACTACGTGAAGAACCCCGCCAGTGTGCCTGCGCGTCATTACGTCAGACGCCTTGACGCAAACGGACGTGAGGAGCAGAGCTCCTACAGGGGTTTGTAGTTTTTCAACTACAAGGTAAGTAGAAACTTTTTTCATGTTTTCCAGGTCCGTTTACTGTGGGTCTGTGGGGATTTTTTCCACAGACGCCATGGAAAAAACGGACAGGGGGAAGAGGCGAGCGACACAGCCAACAGAAGTCGGGAAAGTCGGGAGTCCGCGGTTAGAGACCAACTGCCTCTAAACCCCGGTACAGTCGCCAGCGGTGAGCATCGCTACTGTGGACCTGGGGCTGGTGAAAACACAGTCAGCGCCTGTCGGGCAAAAGACAAAGTTTAAATCCCAACGGCCCACGGAGGGAGTCCCAGGCAATGGAAGTAGCTCCAGGGCTAGATACTGCTTTCGAGCGTATTGCCCAAATAGAAAGCCTTTTACATAGGCTGTTGGAGCAAAGTTCACTCAGAGAGGAGTGTACTGAAAGCCAAGCTGCTGGCTCAGGGCTGATGGAATGCACCCTCAGGAATGAGGAGCGTGCTACGGGTCATGAAATTTCAGACCCCGACTCTGACGGTGAGGCTGTACAAGGCGATGAACGGCAGCTGCCAGATGTTCCACCCCTGGCAGTAGGATTCGCTGCCCCGTCAGGGTCAGGAGAGCCATTAGGTGAAGAACTGGCCTCCTTAATAGATTACTTGGTTTACCATCAGCTGGAACAGCAGGAGATGGATGAGACTGCAAGAAAGCAGGAGACCCCAAGTAACTGTGGGTTGCTGAAAGCAGCAGCAGTGAACCAAATTACCTGGAATCAGTTGCAGAGAATATTAAAGCTGCTGGGTTCTGGAATAACTGCTTTTACCAGAATAGCAGGTAACAGCCAAGAGATGACGAAGTTGCATCAGGAAGCACTGGGGTTGCTATGCAGCACCCACTTCGAGATCAATTATCTGAGGAAAGTGCTATACGGCCTACTATGAATCCGAAATTCGCAGCACTCTGCAAACCAAGTAATATACAATTACCCAACTTACTCTTTGGAGAGGATCTCGGGAGACGTATTAAAGAGTTGGAAGATGAAGCGAAAACAGAATTGATAAAAACATCAATGGTTGCAAAGTCTGTAAAGAGGAAGTATCCTTTCATACGTCATACGGATCCTAGACCAGGACCAAGTCGCTCATCAACGCAGGGACGTAGCTGGCGGCCTGCAGCGGGAGTAAGGACCAGTGGTGGTGCTTCCGGGAGAATCCAGGGATCTCAGAATACTCAAATGACTCAAGAGGTAGGTGGACCTGGTTCTCAGGGGAACATACTAACTGGATTAAGTCCAAAAGTTGGAGGCAGATTACGTCTCTTCTATAAATATTGGAAGAAGATTACTTCAGATGTGGTAATTCTGAATAATATATAAGGATTTCGAATTGAATTCAATCCAAATTATGATTTGCCTGTCCAGCATGTTCCTAGCAGAAATCTCCACTTTGCGAAGTAATGGAGGTTCAAGTTGCGCTTCAAAACCCTATATATAAAAGGAGTTATTGAAGAATCAGTCTACCAAATTCACCAATTTGGGTCAAATATATTCCCTTGATCAAAAAAGGATGGAGGATGTAGGATTATTATAGACTTGACAAGTCTGAATCCTTTTGTTCAGTGTCTGTTCACCTGCAAGATATGAAGTATCTTAAATTTACATGGATGAACCAGTTAGGGCAGCTCAAAGCTCTGCCTAATGGGTTAACGTTCCCTCCCAGAATATTCATAAAATTGTTAAAATCAATTCTGGGGTTGCTGAGAGCCAGGGTCATGTACTAATGGCATACCTGGATGATGTCCTGATTATAGGAAGGACAAAACAGTCAACAGAAGCATCGGTTGCAGTTATAAAATCAAACTTTTGAAAGTTTGGGGGTTTCTAAATTCATCCAAAGAAATCAAGGTTAAAAACATGTACCTCGATTGATTATTTGGGGTTCATAATTGATTTAGCCCAAATGCAAATTACTTTGCCCAGTGAAAAAAGGGTGGAGTTGATTAAAGATTGCAGTAATCTGTTAAACGAGCAAAAACCTCTAATCAGACAGGTGGCTCGAGTACTGGGGAAATTAGTAGATTCCCAGCAGTCCAGTATGGACCATTACATTATCAACAGCTGCAGAGAATCAAAGAACAGGCACTGAGAGTAAATGCTGGTCATTTTGATAGAACCATGCAAGTAACAACAAATGCTGTTTCTAATCTGCAGTGGTGGATTCTACATGTCTCAAGCAGTTCAGGCAAAGTGCTGATTGAACAACCTTCCATGATATTACAAACTGATGCCAGTGCACTAGGATGGGGTGCAACTGAGTTAACATCGAGCTGCGGAGGCAGGTGGAATCAGGAAAAGATAGTGTTACTGCAGACATGGGGAATTACCTATTTGGAGCTTTTAGGAGGGTTCTATGGACTCCAAGCTTATGGTTCTAACACAACTAAAAGGAAGGTTCAAGTTCAAATTAATAAACACAAGTAGTTGCCTATATTAATGATATGGGTGGAATTAAGTCGGTGTCATGTGACAAAATGGTTAAATCAACTTTGGTCTTGGTGTATTGAAAAGAACATTTGGATTTCAGCTATCTATCTACCAGGTAGAATGAACACGATAGCAGACACCAGGTCACGAAAGTTCCATGATAATAAAGAATGGATGTTGAATCAAGAGGTATTCAATGATACAGTAATCAGATTTGGAATGACCGACATCGACTTGAATCATCAGCTATCGAGATATGTCTCATGGAAACCAGATCCAGGAGCAGTGGCGATTGATGCTTTCTCGCTACATTGGGGTGGTATGTTTTCATATATATTTCCACCTTTCTGCTTCATAAGCCAATGTTTGCTTACAATCAGGCAAGATGCTGCTTCAAGGGTATTGGTAGTACCAGGTTGGCCTATGCAGCCATGGTATCTGTTGATATTAGAATTAACAACACAAATGTTGATGAAAGTCCCAAAAAAGAGTAATTTATTGCTGCACCCTGTACAAGGGAACAACATCCATTATATGATCGTTTGGATTTGTTGATTTGCAGGTTTTAAGAATGCCTTTTCTGGGACGAGGACTGTCTGAGCGTACTGTGGACATGCTTACGGCAGCCTGGAGGAAGAGCACTCAAAAACAGTACCTTTCTTATATTAAGAAATGGGAAGAGTTCTGTGTACAAAAGAATGTGCAATAAAGTACTGCAGATATTTCAAATGTTTAGAATTTCTGTCAAAACTTTATTATGATGAAGGTCTGAGTTGTAGTGCAATTAATTCAGCCAGAAGTGCATTGTCCTCATATTTGGTTCTGGATTCAGAAAGAAACTCAATTGGGTCACACCCAATTGTTTCCAGACTAATGAAAGGAATCTTTAATTCCAAACCACCGAAACCTAGGTACGTGACAATCTGGGATGTAAGTGTGGTTCTGAAACTACTTCGTGAATGGTCATCAAGTGTGTCTTTACCTTTGGTCAAGCTCAGTATGAAAGTATTCATGCTTATGGCATGAGTGACAGCACAACGAGTGCAAACTCTTAGAAAATTACAAATAGACAGTATGGAAGTAACTGAAGACAAGGTTACATTCTATATCTATGACCTACTAAAGTAAATTAGGCCAGGTGTGACAGGATTTAAAAGTATGCGAGCAGCATATCCAAATGATCCATGTCTCTGTATTAAGACATATTTATTACAATACATTGAGGTCACAAAGAATTTGAGAATACGGAAACTGGGATGTTGATCACACACAAGAAACCACACAAGAGAGTTTCAATACAGACTATTTCCAGATGGATAAAAGAAGTCTTAACAGCTGCTGGTATTAACACTTATGTTTTTACGTCTCACTCGATTAGGGCAGCAGAAACGTTGGCGGCCAGGGCAAAAGACGTCCCCGTCGACCATATCCCCGCAGCCGCCGGGTGGTCCAATGAGTTGATGTTTCAACATTTTTACCATCGGCCTATTGTTCAAGCGGGGTTGTTTGCTGAAACTATTTTAAGTTCTGTGTAAATTCCTCTGGTTTAAAGGGGATCTGATTCATTTCATTATTGAAATGAATTACTGCATTTGTGGTACAAATGTTATTATGAATGCATGATAGATTATTCTCGTTTCGAGTCAATCTATGCAGTGAGAAGCCGGGATTGATCCACGGCATGAAATCACAAAGCTTTAAAATCTTCACGTAGTCACTCACGTGACTCCGAAGTAAAATAGTAAGATTAAACGAGAACTTACCTAAGTTTGAAGTTTGATCTTTATTTTATGAGGAGTTACGTAGGTGATTACGTGCCCACCACGACCCTACCATCTATCATAAAGGTCAGATGGAAGTTCTTGTATTACTCGTTTTATTATGAGACTATATTACTTTGGTTGTTGTTTTTTGTGATTTCACACCGCTGCTTTGAAGATTGACGCGCAGGCGCACTGGCGGGGTTCTTCACGTAATCACCTGCGTAACTCCTCATAAAATAAAGATCAAACTTCAAACTTAGGTAAGTTCTCGTTTAATCTTACTATTCATGCCTGTGGTGCTGAAGCAAAGCAAGAATTTCATTGTCCTATCAGGGACACATGACAATAAACTCACTTGAACTTGCCTCCACCACCACCCCTGGCAGCGCGCTCCAGACCCCTACCACCCTCTGAGTAAAATACTTGCCCCACACATCTCCATTAAACTTCCCCCCTCTCACATTATAGCTATGCCCTTGAATGTTTAGTTTTAGTTTAGTTTAGAGATACAGCGCGGAAACCGGCCCTTTGGCCCACCGAGTCCGCACCGACCAGCGATCCCCGCACACTGACCCTATACCGCCACACCTACCCGGGACAATTTATACCAAGCCAATTGACCTCCCAACCTGTATGTACGTCTTTGGAGTGTGGGAGGAAATCGAAGATCTCGGCGAAAACCCACGAGTGTTGGCAACTTCCGCCCCGGGAGAAAGGTTCTGACTGTCCACCCTATCTATGTCTCTCGTACAAGAGCGGAACTCGCTATCAAAACATGGAGGGGACGGGGGACACAATTTTTTGGCGGCCGCGCGCGCATGCGCACACTCACACACACGCGCGCGAGGCTTCGGAGGCTTAATCCAGCGCCAAATGCAGCTCAACTCTGCCTGTCTCACCGGGTTAACTACAGCCCTGCCTGGGCTGACGGGATACCAGCGCTGCTTCTCCGCGCTGGCCATATTTCCCGCAAGCCCAGGCAGGTTCACCTGGCGGGACAGGCAGAATTGAGCTGGGTTTAGTGCTGTTTCTCTGCGCTGGCTGTGGGCCTGGGGGCACCGCGCCCGTCCTACTCCCGACCTCCCTGGCCACCCATGGGGGGGGGGGCACTCGGGACAGCGCCGGAGACCCGGCTGGGATCGATCCTGTCTGCGGATGAGGCGCAGGTCTGTGCCAAGTCTCCCTCCTCCAATCGCCGCGCTCTATCCTCAGTCCCACCCCCCCCCCCACTCCTCCCTCCTCCAATCATCGCTCCCTCGATCAGCAGTCCCAACCCCACTGTCTCGCGGAAAGCGGAGATTTTAAAATACGGATGACAAAAACTTGGGGGGGATGTCCCCCACCACTTAAAACATGAGGGGGGCGTGTCCCCTCTGGCCCCCCCCGGGTTTTCCGCCCCTGCTCTCGGACACACGCACATGGAGTGGCAGAGCAGAGAAGACAAACAGGGAACTAAACAGTTAAGTGCAGATGGAAGCAGACAGACAAAAACGATAATAATTTTGAATTAGTCATTACTACCGATCTTGCAGTCAATAAAAATGTTACTGCTGCTGCTAATTGATGTGTGCGAGCAGGAATCATTCAGGCCTGGTTCACTGATACTCTGGCATTCAGAGACAGTTTTTTTTTTAAATATCAAAGAAAAATTCATTAGCGCAAATGACAAAACAAAGTAGTTGTACTTCCACAGAACTGATCAAATATTTCCCCGAAGCAAATTGAAAATGCAGTAACATATTCATCATAGCTTCGAAAATGCCTTGGAAATCCTGCACGCAATGGCAAACCAAATAATGATTCCAGTGATTGAATAGATGACATAAGGTCATAAGGTCATGTGAAAGGAACTAAATTAGGCTATTCGGCCCATCAAGTCTACTCCATCATTCAATCGTGGCTGATCTATCTCTCCCTCCTAACCCCACTCCCCCTGCCTTCTGCCCATAGAACGTAGAACAGTTGTATAGGGCTCTGGTGAGACCACATCTGGAGTATTGTGTACAGTACAGTCTCCTCATTTGGGGAAGGACATCCTTGTGATTGAGGCAGTGCAGCGTAGGTTCACGAGATTGATCCCTGGGATGGCGGGACTGTCATATGAGGAAAGATTGAAACGACTAGGCTTGTATTCACTGGAGTTTAGAAGGATGAGGGGATATCTTATAGAAACATATACAATTATAAAAGGACTGGACAAGCAAGATGCAGGAAAAATGTTCCCAATGTTGGGCGAGTCCAGAGGGGAGGCCATGTATGGTCTATGTATCTATGACCTTCAAACAGCATTTAGAGATAACAAATGTGTACAATGCATTAACGTTGCACTCTCCTTTTGAGTTTTGTCCAAAGACTTAAAGGGTTCCTATAAGTCAAGTGTCAAGAATGGTTGATTACCATATGTCTCGAAATAGAACAAAGAAATTATAATAGGTGCAGGAGTAGGCCATTCGGCCCTTCGAGCCAGCACCGCCATTCACTGTGCTCATGGCTGATCATCCCCAATCAGTACCCCGTTCCTGCCTTCTCCCCATATCACCTGACTCCACTATCTTTAAGAGCCCTATCTAGCTCTCTGTTGAAAGTATCCAGAGAACCGGCCTCCACCGCCCTCTGAGTCACAGAATTCCACAGACTCACAACTCTCTGTGAGAAAAAGTGTTTCCTCATCTCAGTTCTCAATGGCCTACCCCTTGTTCTTAAACTGTGGCCCCTGGTTCTGGACTCCCACAACATCAGGAACATGTTTCCTGCCTCTAGCGTGTCCAATCCCTTAATAATTTTATATTTCTATATGATCCCCTCTCTCCCTTCTAAATTCCACAGTATACAAGCCCAGCCGCTCCATTCTATCGACATATGACTGTCCCACCATCCCGGGAATTAACCTTGTGTAACTGTGCTGCACTCCCTCAATAGCAAGAATGTCCTTCCTCAAATTTGGAGTCCAAAACTGCACACAATACTCCAGGTGTGGTCTCACCAGGGTCCTGTCGAACTGCAGAAGCACCTCTTTCTCACAAATCCTCTCGTTATGAAGGCCAACATGCCATTAGCTTTCTTCACTGCCTGCTGTACCTGCATGCTTACTTTCAGTGAAACACAGAAACATAGAAAATAGGTGCATGAGTAGGCCATTCGGCCCTTCGAGCCTGCACCGCCATTCAATGTGATCATGGCTGATCATCCAACTCAGTATCCTGTACCTGCCTTCTCTCCATACCCCCTGATCCCTTTAGCCACAAGGGCCACATCTAACTCCCTCTTAAATATAGCCAATGAACTGGCCTCAACTACCTTCTGTGGCAGAGAATTCCAGAGTTTCACCACTCTCTGTGTGACTGATGTACAAGGACACACAGGTCTCGTTGTACTTCCCCTTTTCCTAATCTGACACCATTCAGATAATAATCTGCTTTCCTCTTCTTGCCACCGAAGTGGGTAACCTCACATTTATCCACATTAAACTGCATCTGCCATGCATCTGCCCACTCACCCAACCTATCCAAGTCACCCTGCGTCCTCATAGCATCCTACTCACAGTTCACGCTGCCACCCAGCTTTGTGTCATCTGCAAATTTGCTAATGTTACTTTTAATTCCTTCATATAAATCATTAATATATATTGTAAATAGCTGCGGTCCCAGTGCCGAGCCTTGCGGTACCCCACTAGTCACTGCCTGACATTCTGAAAGTGACCCGTGAATCCCTACTCTTTGTTTCCTGTCTGCCAACCAATTTTCTATCCGTGTCAATACCCTACCCTAATTTTGCCCACTAATCTCCCATGTGGGACCTTATCGAAGGTTTTCTGAAAGTCCAGATACACTACATCCACTGGCTCTCCCTTAACCATTTTACTTGTTATATTGTTCCTTGTTTACTTGTTAAGGGCCTGTCCCACCAGCATGCAACTGCATGCGGCAAGTGCGACCTAACGTGGTCGCTTGAGCCGTACGGCCTCGCGGGGCCGGTCCCACTTCGATCGCCGGAGCCGTATGGAGTTGTGCGGAGCTGGTCCCGACATCGCGCGGGGCTCCGAAAAATTGACACTGTTCAAAAATTCCGCGCGGCAACAGCCTGCCGGCCCGCAGCCGCCTCGACACCGTACGCACCGCCTCGACGGGCGTGCGCAGCGTCTCGACGCCGTACGCAGCGTCTTGACGCCGTACGTCACGCGCGAACTTCCCGCGGACTTCGCTCGAACTTCACGTCAATCACTCGACCTCCGCGCGGCCCCCGCTTCCAGTTTGGTCGCGCTCGCCGCATGCTGGTGGGACCGGCCCTGTACGGGGATCACTCGACCTCCGCGCGGCCCCCGCTTCCGGTTTGGTCGCGCTCGCCGCAGGCAGTCGCATGCTCATGGGACAGGCCCCTTACATCCTCAAAAGATTCCAGTAGATTAGTCAAGCAAGATTTCCCTTTCATAAATCCATGCTGACTTGGACCGATCCTGTTGCTGCTCATGACTCCAAAGTGCGCCTGTTAGACTTTTCAGACTGGATTGTAGAGATATAGCAGAGAAACAGGCCATTCAGCCTACCAAGCACGCAGTGACCAACAATCACCAGTACACTAGCACTATACAACACACTAGGGACAATTTTACAATTTACAGAAGCCAATTAACCTACAAACCTGCACATCTTTGGAGTTTGGGAGGAAACCGGAATACCCTAGTGAAAGGTTTAAGAAAGAACTGCAGATGCTGGAAAAATCGAAGGTAGACAAAAAATGCTGGAGAACCTCAGTGGGTGAGGCAGCATCTATGGAGAGAAGGAATTGGCGATGTTTCAGGTCGAGACCCTTCTCGACACGAAACGTCACCTATTCCTTCTCTCCGTAGATGCTGCCTCACCCGCTGAGTTTCTCCAGCATTTGTTGTCTACCTTTTGTCTACCCTAGTGAAAGGCCTGGATGGAGTGAATGTGGAGAGGATGTTTCCACTCCTGGGGGATTCTAGGACCAGAGGGCATGGCCGCAGAATAATAGAACCTGCCTTTAGAAATGAGATGAGGAGGAATATCTTTAGTCAGAGGGCGGTGAATCAGTGAATCATGGTGAGTCAGAGGGTGTTGCCACAGAAGGCCACGTGGAGATTGACAGATTCTTGATCAGTACGGGTGCCAGGGGTTATGAGGAGAATGGGGTTGAGAGGGAGAGATACATCAGCCATGATTGAATGGCGGAGTAAACAATGAGCAGAATGGCCTAATTCTGCTCCTATAACTTATGAACTTATGTGGGAGGAAACCGGAGAAAACCCACGCGGTCACATGGAGAACGCACAAATCTCCGTAAAGACTGCGCCCGCGGTCAGGATCGAACCCAAGTCCCTGGCGCTGTGAGGCAGCAACTCTACCGCTGCGGCACGGCGTATGTTGCCAGGGAAGTTCTCAGAGTCTGAAGAAGGGTCTCGACCTGAAATGTCACCCATTGCTTCTCTCCAGAGACGCTGCCTGTCCCGCTGAGTTCCTCCAGCATCTTGTGTCTCGTCTGCGGTTTAAACCAGCACCTGCAGTTCCCTCCTACACAAGAGCTCCAGAGTCTACAGCGGGATCTCAGCGGGGATTTCAGAGGGAGGATGCCTGTCGTGAATTAACGAGCTCTTGAAGGCAGGAACATTTCGACGGGAGTACTGAAACTAGTGCGTCAGGGTGCATCTGATAAATGAGGACTCATATGACCTTCTCTCATCAAACAGGCAGCTTCAAAGGCGAGAGAGTCACAGAGTGAACTGAACAAGCGCTGAACACACAGTGAACGTTCAGACAGCAAAGGGGGTAGTTCACATACAACACATGCTGCCTTGACAGCGTTCAGAGATGGTAGAATTAGTCGCTCTGTACCTATGCTGCTTCGAACATTACCAGGTCCTCAACATCAAACCTGACTATTCCCGTGTGAGAAGATGATCCCTAATCATTTTACAGTTACACGTACCAGCTCCCTGAAGTCTGAACTTTGTAATTCTGCTGCAAGCTGTTTGAAGCATCTGCCTGCAAGGCAAGAGAATGAGAGAGACAGGCAGACAGAGAGAAAGAAAGACGGTGTCGCAGTATGAGTTGTGTCGGAGTATGAGGGGAAATCGTTTTCTACCATGACCACGACATGCATGTTTTACGAGACGACATACCTTTATTGGTTTTGGCTTTTGATTTTTTAATTTATGTATGTACATATATGTTATGTATATATGTATGTGTGTATATGTGTATATGTATGTATGTATATATGTACATGTATATGTATGTATGTGTGTATGTATTTATGTATATATATATGTATATATATAATTTTCCTTTATTTATTATTCATTTTCATCTTTTCTTTTCTTTTTTTAATCGTTCGTTCGAAATAAAAGGTATCAATTACAATTACAATTACAATCAATTACCTTTATAGGAAGAAGCTTTTATGTGATTTATATGATGTGAAGGGGCTTCAGGGGAAACAGCCCCTTGCTTGTGGCTGCCAATGATAGGCACAAAGTGCTGGGGTAAAAAATATGGGCAACGTTTCAGGTTTCGGGACACTTGGCTGCTTGTCGATATTCCCGATGTTGGGGGAGTCCAGAACCAGGGGTCACAGTTTAAGAATAAGGGGTCGGCCACTTAGGACTGTCAAGAGGAAAAACGTTTTCTGCCAGAGAGTTGTGAATCTGTGGAATTCTCTGCCACAGAAGGCAGTGGAGGCCAATTCACTGGATGTTTTCAAGATAGAGTTAGATTTAGCTCTTAAGGCTAACGGAATCAAGGGACATGGGGAGAAGGCAGGAACGGGGTACTGATTGGGGATGATCAGCCATGATCACATTGAATGGCGGTACTGGCTCGAAGGGCTGAATGGCCTACTCCTGCAACTATTTTATATGTTTCTATATGACATGAAAGGAACAGCGATTAAGAACAGAAAGTTATGAGTTATTTCTTTGTTTTGTATTATTTCAATTATTATTTCAATTATTTCTAATTAATCAAGAAACGACATCTGGGAGATTCATCTTTGCTGTCTTATGTGTGTCGTGAGTGAGTTAGGTTATACCTTCAAATCATACTCGACAAATTATTGGCTATCGAAATTGGATTAGACAATAGACAATAGACAACAGGTGCAGGAGTAGGCCATTTGGCCCTTCGAGCCAGCACCGCCATTCAATGTGATCATGGCTGATCATCCCCAATCAGTACCTGCCTTCTCCCCATATTTTCTTTGTAATGTCATGACTGTAGGAATGAAATTTCGTTCAAACCTTGTCTGTTTGAATGACAATAAAAGGCATTCTATTCTATATCCCCTGACTCTGCTATCTTTAAGAGCCCTATCCAGGTCTCTCTTGAAAGCATCCAGAGAACCGGCCTCCACCGCCCTCTGAGGCAGAGAATTCCACAGACTCACCACTCTCTGTGAGAAAAAGTGTTTCCTCATCTCCGTTCTAAATGGCTTACCCCTTATTCTTAAACTGTGGCCCTTGGTTCTGGACTCCCCCAACATCGGGAACATGTTTCCTGCCTCTAGCGTGTCCAAACCCTTAATAATCTTACATGTTTCAATAAGATCCCCTCTCATACTTCTAAACTCCAGAGTGTACAAGCCCAGCCACTCCATTCTATCAACATATGACAGTCCCACCATCCCGGGAATTAACCTTGTAAACCTACGCTGTACTCCCTCAATAGCAAGAAAGTCCTTCGTCAAATTAGGGGACCAAACCTGCACACAATACTCCAGATGTGGTATCACTAGGGCCCTGTACAACTGCAAAAGGACCTCTTTGCTCCTATACTCGACTCCTCTTGTTATAAAGGGCAACATGCCATTCGCTTTCTTCACTGCCTGCTGTACCTGCATGCTTACTTTCATAGACTGATGAACAAGGACCCCCAGATCCCGTTGTACTTCCCCTTTTCCCAACTTGACACCATTTAGATAGTAATTTGCCTTCCTGTTTTTGCTACCGAAGTGGATAACCTCACATTTATCCACATTAAACTGCATCTGCCATGCATCTGCCCACTCCCCCAACCTGTCCAAGTCACCCTGCATTCTCATAGCATCCTCCTCATAGTTCACACTGTCACCAAGCTTCGTGTCATCTGCAAATTAATCCCTATTCTTTGTTTCCTGTCTGCCAACCAATTTTCTATCCATGTCAGCACTCTACCCCCAATACCATGTGCCCTAATTTTGCCCACTAATCTCTGATGTGGGACCTTATCAAATGCTTTCTGAAAGTCCAGGTACACTGCATCCACTGACTCTCCCTTATCCATTTTCCTAGTTACATCCTCAAAAAATTCCAGAAGATTAATCAAGCATGATTAAACCCTTCATAAATCCATGCTGACTCGGACCGATCCTGTTACTGCTATCCAAATGTGCCGCTATTTCATCTTTTATAATTGACTCCAGCATCTTCCCCACCACCGGTGTCAGGCTAACTGGTTGATAATTCCCTGTTTTCTCTCTCCCGCCTTTCTTAAAATGTGGGATAACATTAGCTACGCTCCAATCCACAGGAACTGATCCTGAGTCTATAGAACATTGGAAAATTATCACCAATTCGCCACAATTTCTAGAGCCACTTCCTTAAGTACCCTGGGATGCAGACCATCAGGCCCTGGGGATTTATCAGCCTTCAGTCCCATCAGTCTATCCAACACCATTTCCTGCCTAATGTGGATTTCCTTCAGTTCCTCCGTCACCCCAGATCCTCTGACCACTACTATATCAGGAAGATTGTTTGTGTCCTCCTTAGTGAAGACGGATCCAAGGTACCTGTTCAACTCATCTGCCATTTCCTTGTTCCCCATAATAAATTCACCTTTTTCAGTCTTCAAGGGTCCAACTAATTTTTTCCTCTTCACATACCTAAAGAAGCTTTTACTATCCTCCTTTATATTCTTGGCTAGCTTACCTTCGTACCTCATCTTTTCTCCCCGTATCGTCTTTTTAGTTACCTTCTGTTGCTTTTTAAACATTACCCAATCCTCTTTTGAGAATGTTTTAAAAAACTGCCGTTATAGACAGAGGTAGAAAGAGAGAGACGGAAAGCGTGTGATAGATAGTGACATGGAGTGATAGAGTCACACAACGTGGAAACAGCCCCTTCGGCCCAACATGCCCACACTGGCCAGCATGTCCCAGCTACACTAGACCCACCTGCCTGCGTTTGTCTCACACCCTTCTAAACCTGTCCTATTGCAATGGTTAATGCCGGTATTATCTCAACGTTTAAGAAACATTTCGACATTTTTCTTAAACATTGCGATAATACCTGCGTTAAACATCGCAATAATACCTGCTAGAGAGGGAGAGAACTATATTCTGCACTTGAAGATAGACACAAAATGCTGGAGTAACTCGGCGGGACAGGCAGCGTCTCTGGAGAGAAGGAATGGGTGACGTTTCGGGTCGAGACCCTTCTTCGAACTGAGATTCTGGGGAAAGGGAAATGAGAGATATAGTCTCCCTCCCTCTCCCCTGACTCTCAGTTCAATTTAAACTAGCATTTACAGTTCTTTTTTTACACAAGGATAGATGACAGTTTGGATCGGAAACCTCCTCCAGACAGAGGTGTGAGGAAGGGTCCCAACCCAAAACTTCACTTATCCTTTATCTCCGGAGATGTTGCTGTCTGACCCGCTGAGTTACTCCAACACTTCATGTCTACCTTTTGTATAAACAAAACGCTGGGGTAACTCTGCGGGACAGGCAGTATCTCTGGAGAGAAGGAATGGGCGATGTTTCGGGTCGAGACCCTTTTTCAGACTGAAGAAGGGTCTCGACCCGAAACGTCAACCATTCCTTCTCTCCAGAGATGCCGCCTGGCCACCCTGAGTTACTCCAGCATTTTGTGTCTATCTATGGTTTAAACCAGCATCTGCAGTTCCTCCCGACACATCTGTAATTCTTTGCTTCTACAATTCCTTATTGTTATTTTCTCGCGATCTGCATTCTTACTTGGGATGGTTCCTGGAGACGTATGATGAGTTTTTGTTGTTCGCTCAAGGTCTTTTCCAAGTAAAGGGCCTGTCCCACTTGGCCATCATTTGCGCGCCATTTACGTGACCTGGTAGCATGAGGGTAGCGTGTGGGTAGCGTGTGGGTAACGCGAGACGGGCACATGGAGTGGCGTGGAGGAGTGTGGAGTGGCGCGCGGCATCGCGCCAGGATTTCTTTCTGCACGAAATCTTTGCCCGCCACCAGCCTGTCGCGTAAATGACGGGCAAGTGGAACACCCTGGCGCGGCGCAACGTCTCACCTCCAACAGCAGCAGAAGCAGGCAAGCGATCGCCTGGGGCTCACGGCCGTTGCGGATCCGGATCCGCCCCCCACTCCTGCTCCCAGAGCGGGCCCAAGACGATTGGAGATAGACACAAAATGCTGGAGTAACTCAGCGGGACCGGCAGCGTCTCTGGAGAGAAGCAATGGGTGACGTTTCGGGTCGAGACCCTTCGTCAGCATGATGACACGCGCGACCGTCGCGCGTCAGTCACCACCGGCCTGTGGCGTAAATGACGGCCAAGTGGGACAGGCCCTTAACACACTCCAGCAACGTTTCTACTCTAAGATGAAATGGGAGAACAGGTATTTTTCCAAGTTTGTAATAATCTGAAAATAAAAACTGTAGGAAGTTGCAGCTTTATAATATGCAATTACTGGGAGTGTTATTTTCTTAATGAGACGTTAATTATAGAGGGGAAAAATATTTTCTTGTACCATCGAGGAAGGATTATTGTGTCTTCAGGGCAGAAATAACTTACTAATGAGGTGGTTTTGTTTGTATTGCTAAGGTATCAGATTGCAGATTCACCGACCTTGTTAGTACTTGGATCATCATATGCATGAGGGGAGAGAGGCATGGGCTATCAATCCCACTGAGTGGCTTGAATAATGAAAAAAGGAGCAAAGCCCCTGTCCCACTTAGGCAATTGTTTCGGCGACTACGGGCGGCTGGGTTGTCGCCACCTGGTCCCGGGGTGACGCCTGTATGGTCATGAGTTGTCTTCTCAAGTCGCATAAAGAGTCGTAACGTTTTTTCTGGTCGCAGCTGGATTTTGAAATGTTCAAAACCTTTCGCCGACTGTGGGCTTGTCTTCTGCTGTCGTAGGTGCTGTCGTAGGTTGTCGCCAGGATGACGCAGGTTGTCGCCAGGTGCTGACTTCGGTGAATTCTATTGGCGGCTACTAACGTCTACCTACGTCAACCGGCGGCGACTGAATTGTCTTCAGTTGTCGCCGACTGGTTCGTTGCTTGTCGCAGCTTGTCGCGGGTGGACGTAGGTTGACTTTGGTTGTCGTAGGTTGTCGCCTGTGTGGTCGTAGGTTGTCGTAGGTGTGATCGTAGGTGGACGTCCTAATGTTGTCGATAGCTTGGGGGTCCAGTCGCCGAAAGTCGCTGGCAACCGCCGAAAAAAAATCACCTAAGTGGGACAGGCCCTCAAGAGTGAAGCTGGCGTCTATTCTGGATGTGTAGGGAGGAGCTGCAGATGCTGGTTTACACCGAAGATAAGATACAGAATGCTGGAGTAACTCAGAGGGACAGGCAGCATCTCTGGAGAGAAGGAATGGGTGACTTTTCGGGTCGAGACCCTTCTTCAGTCTTCCAGCATTTTGTCTGTATTTTAGGTGTTGAATGATTCACTGACAGCCGGCTGGTGTTGGAACGTAGTGGAATGGAGCACTTTAAAATGGAGTCACAGTGAAATCCTTTGCTTCCGTACCCAAGGTATGCTAATCGTCGCCACATAAAGGGCATTGACAAAGTTACAGAGTATCCCCACACCGGGTCCTACATTGTTCTCCGCCTCCTCTCCCCCCCCCCCCCCCATCCTCCCTCACAGGTGACCCCCACGCCGGATCTTGGCTTCTTGGTTTCCTGGTCCTCCAAAATATTCCAAATGGAATTTTTAGCTGGAGGTGGATCCTCCATTGTTCTTCCCCCTCTCCCCCTCACGGTGGATCTCCCCCACATTCATCATTGACTGTGGAGGCTTCCAGGCCTCCACCGCGAGGCCCCACTGCCGCCGCCAAGGCTCCACCGCCACCGAGGCTCCACCGTCACCGAGGCTCCACCGTCACCGAGGCTCCACCGTCACCGAGGCTCCACCATCACCGAGGCTCCACCGCCGCCGAGCGGGCGCAGCACAGTGGGGGCCGGCACGGGGGCGCAGCAGTAAGAGTTGCTCCATCTTAGCGCCAGAGTCAGGGTTCGATCCTGACTACGGGTGCTGGCTGTACAGAGTTTGTACGTTCTCCCCGTGAAGGCGTGGGTTTTCTCCGGGATCTCCAGTTTAATCCCACACTCCAAAGACATAATGGTTTCGGCCCGATACGTTGCCTATCTCCTTCGCTCCATAGATGCTGCTGCACCCGCTGAGTTTCTCCAGCATTTTTGTGTACCAGGTTTGTAGGTAACTTGGCTCGGGTAAAATTGTAAACTGTCCCTAGTGTTTGTGTATGGGGTGATCGCTGGTCAGCCCGGACTTGGTGGGCGATGGGGCAATTTCCGCGCTGTATCTCTAAGGTCTAAAGTCTAAACATAGAACAGTACAGCATAGGAACAGGCCCTTCAGCCCACATTGCCCATGTTGAACATGATGACTTTAATCTAATCACCATGTCCCCCAGGTGTTCTAGCCATCTCTAAAATGAAGTTACTTAAAGTTAGAGCATTCAACGTTCATACCGTTTGGTTGTAATCTACTCAAACGAAATATGAGGATTATTTATTTAGCGATTCCTTGCGTCAATCCTAAAATTAGGCAGATACAATTATAGCATTAGGAATTAGCCTGTTTTTTGTAAAGATTGAAGAACATTCGGGTTAATCCGTAGAAACAAGGAACTGCAGGTGCCAGTTCACAAAAAAAGTCACGCAGGCTGGAGTAACTCAGCGGGTCAGGCAGCATCTCTGGAGAGAACATGAGTAGATGGCGTTTCGTGTTTCAATCCTCAAACTGAAACTGGGGCTATGGGGAGAAGGCAGGAGAATGGGGTTGAGAGGGAAAGATAGGTCAGCCATGATTGAATGGCGGAATAGACTCGATGGTGCGAATGGCCTAATTCTGCTCCTATAACTCATGACCGTATGAACTCATAACCTGCGTGTGGTGAGGGTAACAATTAAACACTCTTGATTCTGTCTTAACTCAACTTTCTCTTGTAATTCTGAAGGGGGAGATCGATCCTTTTAATGTTAGGTTGGAGAGGTCTCCATCAATTAAAAAATCCCAAGGGAGGAACTGACTTTGATTTTGTCTTCATCGTATGCACTGAATACTTAAAATAGTGGCATCATCACCTTGAACTCCCATTTGAAAATTCAACGTTATTGAATTCAATAGAAACTGGATCTCAGAAGGAGAGTTCAACGAGTTATTGGGTTGACACATTTGTCAACAGCAGATGAAGGACTATTATTGTAACTCTAAATTGTGTTCGAAGGTCATTACTCAAAAGTGCTCTTGTTGGACCTTTCGCAGAGTGAAAGAAACCCTTTGGATAAGCATCCAATTTTTAAGAACATGAAAGGGTTTAAGGTGAGAGGGGGAAAGGTTTAATAGGAACCTGAGGGGCAACTTTTTCACACAGAGGGTGGTGGGTGTATGGAACGAGCTGGCAGAGGAGGTAGTTAATAAAGAAACGAAACTAAAACAGCGTTTAAAAGATACTTGGACAGGTACTGTACAGGGATGGAAAAGGTTTCGAGGGACATGGTCCAAATGCAGGCAGGTGAGACTGGCGGTGATGGGGCATGTTGGTCAGCATGGATAAGTTGGGCCGAATGGTCTGTTTCCATGCTTTCTGACTCTATGACAATAATGTTGATTTGATTTGTATTTGAAGGAGGCCATTGGGCCCAATGAGAAAGTGCAATACTTTAGTTTAGTTCAGAGATACAGCATGGAAACAGGCCCTTCAGCCCACCGACAAACCGTTCGCGCGAGCTCTATAATTTACAGAGGCCAATGATCACAGTTCTATTGGGGGAAATATATGGCGGCACGGATGACAGAGCCACCGCCTCACAGTGCCAGAGACCTGGGTTCGATCCTGACCTCGGGTGCTGTCTGTGTGGAGTTTGCATGTTCTCCCTGTGACCGCGTGGGTTTCTTCCGGGTGCTCCGGCTTCCTCCCACATCCCAAAGACGTGCGGGTTTGCAGGTTAATTGGCTCTCTGTAAATTGCCCCTTAGTGTGTAGGGAGTGGATGAGAAAGTTGGATAACACAAACCTAGTGTGTAGGAAGGAACTGCAGATGCTGCTTTAAACCAAAGATAGACGCAAAAAGCTGGAGTAACTCAGCGGGACAGGCAGCATCTCTGGAGAGAAGGAATGGGTGATGTTTCGGGTCGAGCCTTCTTCAGACTGGTTAGGGATAAGGGAAACGGGAGGTATAGTCGGTGATGTGGAGAGATAAAAAACAATTAATAAAAGATATGCAAAAATGTAACGATGATAAAGAAAACAGGCCATTGTTAGCTAGTTTTTGGGTGAAAACGAAAAGCTGGTGCAACTTGGTTGGGGGAGGGATGTAGAGAGAGGGAATGCCAGGGCTACCTGAAGTGAGAGAAATCAATATTCATACCACTGGGCTGTAAGCTGCCCGAGGGAAATATGAGATGCTGTCCCTCCAATTTGCGTTTAGCCTCACTCTAGCAATGGAGGAGACCTAGGACAGAAAGGTCAGTGTGGGAATGGGAAGGGGAATTAAATTGTCCAGCAAACGGGAGATCAGGTAGGTTCAGGTGGGCTGAGCGAAGGTGTTCTGCGAAACGATCGCCCAGTCTGTGTTTGGTCTCGCCGATGTATAAGAGTTCACATCTTGAACAACAGATACAGTAGATGAGGTTGGAGGAGATGCAAGTGAACCTCTGCTTAACCTGAAAGGACTGTCGGGGTCCCTGGACAGAGTCGAGAGAGGACGTATAATGACAGGTGTTGCATCTTCTGCGGTTGCAGGGGAAGGTACCTGGGGAGGGGGTGGTTTGGAGGATTTCGGAGGATTATGTGTTGTATGCGACGGCTGATGGGGTGGAAGGTAAGGACTAGGGGGACTCTGTCTCTGTTGTGACTAGGGGGAGGGGGAGCAAGGGCGGAGCTGTGGGGTACCAAGGAGACATGAGTGAGGGCCTCATCTATGATGGGAGAGGGGAACTCCCCGTTCCCTAAAGAATGAGGACATTTGGATGTCCTAGTATGGAACACCTCATCTTGGGCGCAGATGCGGCGTAGACGGAGGACTTGGGAGTAGGGGGTATAGTCTTTGCAGGGAAGCACGAGATATTTGTGGGAGTCTGTGGGTTTGTAATAAACGTCAGTCAATAGTCTATTTCCTGTGACGGAGACTGCGAGATCAAGGAAAGGAAGAGAAGGGAGGTGTCGGAGATGGTCCAAGTAAATTTGAGTGCATAAGTTCTGCATGGGTGCAGGAGGTAGCACCGATGCAGTCATCAATGTAACGGAGATAGAGTTCGGGGATAGGTCGGGCTGATTGCTTCATTTCCGGTGAGTTCAGAGGTGGCGCTGATTGCGTCATTTCCAGTGAGTGCGGCCCGGGCTGTCGCCGAGGGAGGAAGGACGGAGCCGCGGCTCGAGAGGCTAACAGAGGCTAAGAGGTTTGCCACGCACTGCAAGGGAGCAGTGGACCAGACAGGAAGAGCGGACGGAATTACTACTTGACAGCCAAACCAGTAGGTAATTTACGGCTGGGGTGAGTACTTTCCCATTTATAGGAGGTAGGATTATATAAATAAGGGGTGTATCAATAGGAGGTAGGATTATATAAATAAGGGGTGTATCAATATAGTAATCTGGGTAGGGGATTCTTAAATAGGACCAGTTATTTACTTATATAAGATGGGCGGCCAGGAGATGTGCCAATACTGTGAGATGTGGGAATTTGTCGACACCATTGATGTAGATGGTGTGGATGATCCCTACAGCTGCAGTAAGTGTTTGAGGCTAGCGGAACTCGAGCTCCGCATTGAGGAGCTGGAGACCCAACTTCATACGCTGCGGTACATCAGGGAGGGGGAGTATTACCTGGATGTTTTGTGCCAGGGGATGGTCACACCGACCAGTTTAACTAATTCAGTAGTGAGTGAGCAAGGAAAGGAAGGTGTGGCCATAAGCGAGGCAGGTAGGGGGAACCAGGAGGAGATGCGGCAGGAGCCACAGCCCTTGTTCCTGATGAGCATGACTGAGGCTCTTACTCAATGTGAGGACGGGATCAGGGGCTGTGGGAGGGATGAGCAACCTGGCTGCAGCACCGTGGATCAGGGGGACATTCAAGAGGGGGGAGTTAGAAGAAATGCCGTTGTGATAGGGGATAGTATTATTCGGGGGGTAGATAAGGTTCTCTGCGGCCAGCAGAACATGTCCCGAAGGCTGTGTTGCCTACCCGGTGCTAGGGTTAAGGATATCTCTGCGATGCTGGAGAGAAATTTGCAGAGGGAGGGGGAGGATCCAGTGGTCGTGGTCCATGTGGGGACCAATGACATAGGAAGGACGAGGAAGGAGGATCTGCTGAAGGAGTTTGAGCAGTTAGGGAATAAATTAAAAAGCAGAACCTCGAGGGTACTGATCTCCGGATTGCTACCTGAGCCACGGGCCAAATCGGCGAGAGTACGTAAAATTAAAAAGCTGAATGCGTGGCTCAAAGACTGGTGTGGGAAAAATGGGTTTGGTTTCTTGGGCCACTGGCACCAGTACTGGGACAGGGGGGATCTGTTCTGTAAGGACGGACTTCACCTGAACGGTGCTGGGACTGGGGTCCTGGCAAATCATATAACTAGGGCAGTAGAGAGGTCTTTAAACTAAGTAGCGGGCGGGAGGTATCAAGGGTGGTAATAACGGCAGGGGTAGAGGAAATAGAGCAGGGTATCAGTGGGGAAACGGAAAATCAAAATGTGACAGGAGGATCCAGAATGTGTGAAGATAAAGCTCTAGATGTAAAAGAGGCAAAAACAGAAAGGAAGGGTAGTAAAAATCATCTGAAAGTGCTGTATCTAAATGCACGGAGTATTCGAAATAAGATAAATGAATTAACGGTGCAATTAAGTATATATAGTTATGATATCGTGGCCATTACGGAGACATGGCTGCAAGGGGATCAGGACTGGGAGTTAAATATAGAGAGGTACTCGACAATTAGAAAAAATAGACAGGAAAGAAAGGGAGGAGGGGTGGCCCTTTTAATAAGGGAGGGAATAACGGCAATAGAGAGGAAGGATATTGCGTTGAAGGATCAGGATAGTGAAACAGCTTGGGTACAGATAGAGAATAACAAGGGGAAAAAAACACTAGTGGGTGTAATTTATAGACCTCCAAATAGCTGTGACGCTGTTAGTCAGAACATAAATCTGCAAATAGTTGACGCATGTAAAAAGGGAACTGCTGTAATCATGGGGGACTTCAATTTTCATATTAATTGGGCAAACCAAACTGGGCAGGGTAAACTAGAGGAAGAGTTTATAGAATGTATTAGAGACGGGTTCCTAGAACAGTATGTCACAGAACCGACAAGGGGGGAGGCAATCTTGGATCTGGTCCTGTGTAATGAAGCAGGATTAATTAAAAATGTCATAGTTAGGGACTCGTTGGGAACAAGTGACCACAATATGGTCGAATTCCATATTCAAATAGAAGGGGAGCAGGTTGAAACTCAGGCTAGGGTACTTAGTCTAAATAAGGGGGATTATGAAGGTATGAGGACTGAGCTGATCAAAGTTGACTGGGATAGCAGACTCAAGAATAAGACGGTACATGAGCAGTGGTGTACGTTTAAGGATCTACTGTATAACCTTCAAGAAAAATTTATTCCTATGAAGAAAAAAAGGGGTAAGGGTAAGAACAGTCAGCCATGGCTCAGTAAAACTATAAAGGATAGTATTCGGCTGAAGGCAAGGGCATATAAGGTAGCCAGAGATAGTGGGAGGGTAGAGGATTAGGAAGCATTTAAAGGTCAGCAAAAAATAACTAAGAGATTAATTAAGACGGGGAAAATAGACTATGAAAGGAATTTAGCGAACAACATAAAAACTAATAGTAAGAGTTTTTATAGCTATATAAAAAGAAAAAGGGTGGCTAAGGTGAACGTTGGTCCATTGGAGGGTGAGACTGGAGAGTTGTTGGTGGGGAACATGGAAATGGCAAAGGCATTAAACGAGTATTTTGTATCAGTCTTCACCATAGAAGACACAAAAAATATTCCAACGCTGGATAAACAGGGGGCGGTAGGAATGGAGGAGCTAAATACTATTAAGATCACCAAGGAGGTGGTATTAGGGAAATTAATGAGACTGAAGGAGGATAAATCCCCTGGGCCTGATGGATTACATCCAAGGGTCTTGAGGGAGATAGCGGTGGGGATTGTGGATGCATTGGTGATAATTTTCCAAAACTCCCTGGAGGCAGGAACGGTCCCAGTGGATTGGAAAATGGCCAATGTAACACCTATATTTAAAAAAGGAAGTAAACAGAAGGCGGGTAACTATAGACCGGTTAGTCTAACATCGGTGGTGGGTAAAATGTTAGAGACAATTATTAAAGAAACACTAACGGGGCACTTGGATGGACATGACTTCATCGGACAGAACCAGCATGGTTTTGTGAAGGGGAAGTCCTGTTTAACGAATCTGCTCGAATTCTTTGAGGAAGTAACAACCCGGGTGGATAAAGGGGAACCGGTGGATGTGGTATACTTGGACTTCCAAAAGGCTTTTGACAAGGTGCCACATAAGAGACTATTGCTAAAAATAAAAAAATTATGGGATTGGGGGTAATATATTAGCATGGGTAGAGGATTGGCTAACAAATAGGAAGCAGAGAGTGGGGATAAATGGTTCATATTCGGGATGGCAACCGGTAACTAGCGGGGTTCCGCAAGGGTCGGTGCTGGGACCCCAGTTGTTCACAATTTATATAAATGATTTGGAGGAGGGAACCAAGTGTAATATATCAAAATTTGCGGACGATACAAAAATGGGAAGAAAAGTAGGGGATGAGGAGGATAGGAAGAGTCTGCAAAAGGATATAGATAAGCTAGGTGAGTGGGCAACAACTTGGCAGTTGAAATTTAATACTAATAAATGTGAAGTCATTCACTTTGGGAAAAAAAATGATAGGGCAAGTTATTTTCTAAATGAGGAGGAGCTGCGCTGTAATGCAACGCAAAGGGATCTAGGGGTAGTAGTACATGAATCACTAAAAGTTAGTATGCAGGTGCAGCAAGCTATCAGGAAGGCCAATGGAGTTTTGGCCTTTATTGCTAGGGGGATTGAGTATAAAAACACGGAGGTCTTGCTACAGCTGTACACAGTATTAGTGAGACCACATTTGGAATACTGTGTACAGTTCTGGGGTCCATACTTAAGAAAGGATGTACTGGCCCTGGAGGCAGTGCAGCGAAGGTTTACAAGATTAATTCCTGCAATGAGGGGATTGACATATGAGGAAAGGTTAAGTAGGCTGGAACTCTACTCTTTGGAGTTTAGAAGAATGAGAGGCGATCTCATTGAAACATATAAGATCGTGAGGGGCCTTGATCGGGTGGATGCACCGAGGATGTTCCCAATGATCGGGGAAACTAGAACTAGGGGACATAGTTGCAGAATAAGGGGGGGCTCTTTTAAAACTGAGATGAGGAAGAACTTCTTCACCCAGAGGGTGGTTAATTTATGGAATTCACTGCCCCAGGGAGCAGTGGAAGCAGAAACATTAAATATATTTAAGTCTAAAATAGATGTTTTTTTAGCTGCCAAGGGGATAAGGGGCTACGGGGAGAGGGCAGGGATATGGACCTAGGTAGGGTTAGTATAGTAAGACCTGAGTGATCTCCTGGACAAGTGTCGATCGCCTGGATTGGGGTCGGAGAGGAATTTCCCGGATTTTTTTCCCGAATTGGACCTGGGTTTTTATCCGGTTTTTTGCCTCCCCCAGGAGATCACGCGGTTCTTGGGGTGGAGAGGGGTGATAGCGGTATAAAGGGGAGGGTAGTGTCTTGTGTTCTGTGTCTTGTGTCTACTATTTGTGGGTAGGGGTGTTTGTTTGGTGTTCAGCCATGAGCGAATGGCGGTGTGGGCTCGATGGACCTGGTGGTCTGCTCTCGCACCTACTTTCTATGTTTCTATGTTTCTATGTGTACGTCTGGAACAGGGATTGTTCAATGTACCCATGCAAGCGCCCATAGCTATGCCTTGGATGAAGTGGGAAGAGTCGAAGGAGAAGTTGTTGAGGGTGAGGACCAGCTCCGCTAGACAATAGACAATAGAGTAGGAGTGGTGCAGGAGTAGGCCATTCGGCCCTTTGAGCCAGCACCGCCATTCAATGTAATCATGGCTGATCATCCCCAATCAGTACCCCGTTCCTGCCTTCTCCCAATATCCCCTGACTGCTATTTTTAAGAGCCCTATCTAGCTCTCTTTCAAAGCATCCAGAGAACCTGCCTCCACCGCCCTCACAAGACTCACCACTCTCTGTGTGAAAAAGTGTTTCCTCGTCCCCGTTCTAAATAGCTTACTCCTTATTCTTAAACTGTGGCCCCTGGTTCTGGAGTGGCTAGGTGGAGAAGAGTGTTAGTAGAGGGAAATTGGATGGTTCTGTGGTCAAGGAAGAAACGGAGGGCTTTAAGGCCTTCCTGGTGAGGGATGGAGGTGTAGAGTGACTGAACGTCCATAGTAAAGATGAGGGACTGGGGGCTCGGAAAGCGGAAGTCATTGAAGAGACGAAGGGCATGCGAAGTATCTTGGACATAGGTCGGGAGAGATTGGACCAGTGGGGGGATAGGATGGAGTCGAGGTATCTGGAAATCATTTCAGTGGGACAGGAGCAGGCAGAAACAATGGGTCTGCCAGGGCAGTTGGGTTTGTGGATTTTGGTGAACCAGTGTGAACGGGTGATTGAAGGTCAGCGTGGACTTGCGGGGCTGAGGGGCCTGTCGCCACGCTGTGCCTTTCAATCAATCAATTGATACCAGGAATTTGCACGAAGCACTCAAAGACATTGCTGACCAAATGAACAGTTTTTGTGACAATAGCTGAGGGATAAAAATCCGGGGAATATTGCCTTCACAATTGTATTGCTGGATCTTGGAGGCCGGACAGAGTTGAAGTCTCAGGAACCTCTCTCAGCTGCACCTATGTCCACAGCCAAGGGAAAGGAGAGGGTTTTAGAATTCATCATTTCAGAAGAAGAGCTTCCACATGAATTGTCTTGCTCTTAAATAATTTGGAAGTTATATTATAGACAATAGGTGCAGGAGTAGGCCATTCGGCCCTTCGAGCCAGCACCGCCATTCACTGTGATCATGGCTGATCATCCACAATCAGTACCCCGTTCCTGCCTTCTCACCATATACCCTGACTCCGCTATCTTTAAGAGCTCTATCCAACTATTGGTTGAAAGCATCCAGAGAACCGGCATCCACAGCCTTCTGAGGCAGAGAATTCCACAGATTCACAACTCTCTGGGTGAAAAGGTTTTTCCTCATCTCCGTTCTAAATGGCCTACCACTTATTCTTAAACTGTGGCCCCTGGTTCTGGACTCCCCCAACATCGGGAACATGTTTCCTGCCTCTAGCGTGTCAAATCCCTTAATAATTTCATATGTTTCAATAAGATACCCTCTCATCCTTCTAAACTCCAGAGTGTACAAGCCCAGCCGCTCCATTCTATCAGCATATGGCAGTCCCGCCATCCCGGGAATTAACCTCGTAAACCTACGCTGCACTCCCTCAATAGCAAGAATGTCCTTCCTCAAATTTGGTGACCAAAACTGTACACCATACACTAGGTGTGGTCTCACTAGGGCCCTGTACAACTGCAGAAGGACCTCTTTGCTCCCATACTCAACTCCTCTTGTTATGAAGGCCAACATGCCATTAGCTTTCTTCACTGTCTGCTGTACCTGCAATGAGTGATGAACAAGGATTCCCAGATCTCTTTGTACTTCCCTTTTTCCTAACTTGACATCATTCAGATATTAATCTGCCTTCATGTTTTTGCCACCAAAGTGGATAAGCTCACATTTATCTACATTAAACTGCATCTGCCATGCATCTGCCCATCTGCCCATTCTTGTCACACATAGCAAGAAACGGTGAAAGGTTTGCTGGTATGGTATCCAGTCATGTCATAATAAGTGTTTAGTGTCAGAGATACAGTGCGGAAACAGGCCCTTCGGCCCGCCGACCAGCGATCGCCCGTGCACTCGTTGTATTGTAAACAAGAGTGCCAACCTACAGAAGTGAACTAACCTACAAACCTGCATGCCTTTGGATTGTGGGAGGAAACCGGAGCGCCCGGGGAAAACCCACGCGGTCACGGGGAGAACGCGAGTACGAGCAAGTCATACACAAGTGTAACTGTTAGTGCAAAGAGAAAAATACCCGAGAGCAGATTATTAGTCTTACAACTTTATAGTATTAAAGTTTAGTCGTCAGTTTTGGAGATACAGCATGGAAACTGGCTCTTTGGCCCGCTGAATCCGCGCCGACCAGCGATCACCTGTACACAAGTTCTATCCTACACACCAGCGACAATTTGGAGAGGCTAATTAACCTACAAACCTGCACGTCATTTGCGTGTGGCAGGGGAATCGGAGCACCTGGAGAAAACTCACGCTGTCACAGTGTGAACGCGCAAACTCCACACAGAAAACACAGATAGTTCGGATCGAACTGGGGTCTCTGGCGCTGTGGAGCAGCAGCTCGACTGCGGCGTCACCGTGCAACACCCTAGTTATAGGAAATATATCCATGGTTCACAACAGATTCAGATTCAGATTCAGATTCAACGTTATTGTCATTGTGCAGTGTACAGTACAGAGACAACGAAATGCAGTTAGCATCTCCCTAGAAGAGCGACATAAATATGAGCAATAAATAAATCTCATAAATCCTGGTGGGAGGAGTGTCCGGGGGGGGGTGTGATTGGCAGTCACCAAGGTACAGTGTTGAGTAGTGTAACAGCCGCAGGGAAGAAGCTGTTCCTGGACCTGCTGGTCCGGCAACGGAGAGACCTGTAGCGCCTCCCGGATGGTAGGAGGGTAAACAGTCTGTGGTTGGGGTGAGAGCCGTCCTTGGCGATGCTGAGTGCTTGCTCTGGACAGACTCAATGGTGGGGAGTGAGGAACCGGTGATGCGTTGGGCAGTTTTCACCACCCTCTGCGGTGCTTTCCGGTCGGAGACAGAGCAGTTGCCATACCACACTGTGATGCAGTTGGTAAGGATGCTCTCGATGGTGCAGCGGTAGATGTTCACCAGAATCTGAGGAGGCAGATGGACCTTCTTTAGTCTCCTCAGGAAGAAGAGACGCTGGTGAGCCTTCTTGACCAGAGTTGAGGTATTGTGGGTCCAAGAGAGGTCATCGGAGATGTTGACCCCCAGTAACCTGAAGCTGGAAACACGTTCCACCTCCGTCCCGTTAATGTGGATGGGGGTGTGCGTGCCGCCCCTAGACTTCCTGAAGTGTACAATGAGCTCCTTGGTCTTCTTGGAGTTAAGGGCCAGGTTGTTGTCAGCGCACCATGCTGCTAGGAGCTGAACCTCCTCCCTATAGGCCGACTCATCGTTGTTGCTGATGAGGCCAATCACCATTGTATCATCTGCATACTTGATGATGGTGTTAGTACCATGTACAGGTGTGCAGTCGTAGGTGAAGAGGGAGTAGAGGAGGGGGCTCAGCACACAGCCCTGTGGAACGCCGGTGTTCAGGGTGAGGGTTGAAGAGGTGTGCTTGTCTAACCTAACAGACTGGGGTCTGTTGGTTAGAAAGTCCAGTATCCAGTTGCAGAGGGAGAGGTCGATGCCCAGGTCACCGAGTTTGGTGATCAGTTTAGAGGGTATGATGGTGTTGAATGCTGAGCTGTAATCGATGAATAGCATTCTTACGTAAGTGTCTCTGTTGTCGAGGGGGGAGAGGGCGGAGTGAAGTGCCGTTGAGATGGCATCCTCCGTACTCCTGTTCTTGCGGTAGGCAAACTGATAGGGATCCAACGTGGGGGGTAGGCAGCCTTTGAGGTGTGCCAGGACCAGCCTCTCGAAGCACTTGGCGATGATGGGAGTAAGTGCAACTGGGTGGAAGTCGTTGAGGCTCGCCGCAGTGGAGTGTTTTGGCACCGGCACGATGGAGGTGGATTTAAGGCACGTGGGCACAACTGCTTGGGCAAGTGACAGGTTGAAGATGTCAGTCCAGACGTCTGTCAGCTGCGCAGCACAGGCCCTGAGGACGCGCCCGGAGATGCCGTCGGGGCCAGCAGCATTACGTGCATTAGTCCTACTCAGTGCCACGTACACGTCGTAGGGGGTGAGTGAGAGGGGCTGGTGATCGGCAGGGAGCACCGCCTTGATGGCCAACTCTAGATTGTCCCTATCGAAACGGCCATAGAAGTGGTTAAGCTCCTCAAGGAAGGAGGCGTTGCTGGATGTGCGGGTGGTGTTGGTGGGTCTAAAGTCCGTGATGGCCTGGATGCCTTGCCACATGCGTCGGGGGTCGGAATTGTTGTTGAAGTGCTCCTCAATCCTGAGCTTATGGCAGTGCTTGGCCTTCTTTATGCCCTTCTTCAGGTTAGCCCTGGATGAACTATAGGCTCGGGCATCGCCTGACCTGAAAGCGGTGTCCCGTGCTTTCAGCAGTAGCCTGACCTCGCTGTTCATCCATGGCTTCTGATTCGGGAATATGGTCACCCGTTTGAGGGAGGTGACACTGTTGATGGTGGAGTTTATAAAGTCCAGAACAGAGGATGTATAGGAGTCAATGTCCGTGTGGGTCAAGGGTGGCCTGGGCTGCAAACGCCTTCCAGTCAGTGTTTCCAAAACACTGCTGAAGTCTGGAGTCCGCCTCCTCAGACCAGACTTTAACTGTCCTCACAGTGGGTTTAACCCGTCTGATGAGTGGGGAGTACTTTGGGAGCAGGAACAATGAGAGGTGATCAGACTGTCCAAGGTGGGGGAGGGGGACGGCTTTGTAAGCTTCAGCCATGTTGGTGGCGACTTTGTCCAGTGTCTTGTCTTCTCTAGTGGCGAAGGAGACATGTTGGTGGAATTTGGGGAGTACAGTCTTCAGGTTGGAGTGATTGAAGTCACCCGCAACAATGAAGGCTGCCTCGGGGTTGTGAGTCTGTTGTTTGCTAATGGCAGAATGCAGATCTTTCATTGCAAGCTTGGCATTAGCATCAGGAGGAATATAGGCTGCAGTCACAACAGTGGAGGTAAACTCTCTGGGCAGATAGAACGGTCTGCATCTAACCAAGAGGAACTCTAGGTTAGCTGAGCAGTGACTTTCGTTGATGGTGGTGTCCGTGCACCATGCTTTATTTACATAAATGCACAGACCTCCACCTCTGGTCTTACCGGAGTCTGTTGTCCTGTCCGCTCGGAGTAAATGCCGCCCTGTTAGCTGGATGGCGCTGTCAGGAACGTCAAGTTTCAGTTGAGCCAAGTTTCAGTGAGGATCAAGATGCTGCACTCTTTGATCCAGTTGTGGGAGGTGATCCTTAGCCGGAGTTCGTCCATTTTGTTTGCCAGTGAGCGCACGTTGGCGAGGAAAAGGCTAGGAATCGCTAGCCTGTGTGGGGCTAGCTCTAACCTGGTCTTTAACCCACCTCTGCGTCCCGAGATTGGTTGAATGATCTGGAGTACAATACACGCTTGCTAATGGAAGTTGCTGCCTTACAGCGCTCACAGCGCCAGAGACCCGGGTTTGATCCCAACTACGGGTGCTGTCTGTACGGAGTTTGTACGCTCTCCCCGAGATCTTCGGTTTCCTCCCACACTCCAAAGACGTCCAGGCTTGTAGGTTAAATGGCTTGGTATAAGTGGTAAGTTGGTAAGTTGTCCCTAGTGTGTGGTAATGTTGTGTGTTAATGTGCGGGGATCGCTGGTCGGTGCGAACTCGGTGGGCCGAAGGGTCTGATTCCGCGTTGTATTTCTAAACTAAACTAAGACTGTTCAGTCGTGTGGTAGCAGTGAGGAAGAAGCTGTTCTTGAGTCAAGTGCTATAGGCTTTCAAGCTTTGGTATCAGCGGCATAACGGAAGAGGTGAGAAGGGGGAATGACCATTGTGAAAAAGAGCCTTAACTATGTTGGCTGCTTTCCGAAGGTCGTGTGAAGTGGAGATGGAATCGATGGTGGGGAGGTCTGGACTCTATGGTGGACTGGGTGACATCCACGACATTTTTTAAATTTTGGAGATCGATATGCTCTTGATTCGTACAGGTGTCGGGGGTTATGGGGAGAAGGCAGGAGAATGGGGTTGAGAGGGAGAGATAGATCAGCCATGATTCAATGGCGGAATAGACCTGTCAGAGGCTTAATTCTACTCCTATGTCTGGTTTTGATCCATGTCTGGTTTTGCTGGTGACCTGATCCATAATCCATGTCAGTTTTCCACACTATCACCTGGTGGAATGTGGGCAGCCATGTTAATTAGTTCAACTTACGAACCGGAGCTTACAGTACTCATTTTGATGGTCTCTGTATGTATTCTAATTGAAGTACATTATGATATATAATGACTCTGTATCAATAGTAAGTTGACAAAAATGCTGGAGAAACTCAACGGGTGAGGCAGCATCTATGGAGCGAAGGAATAGGTGACGTTTTGGGTCAAGACCCTTCTGCAATATCAATATTCAATATCTACCAATAGTACTTTGCACAGACTAATCTTCAGGAATGTTTTGAGAATGTAACTAGGAAAATGGACGAGGAAGAGCCAGTGGATGTAGTGCACCTGGACTTACAAAAATCATTTGATAAGGTCCCACATAGGAGATTAGTGGGCAAAATTAGAGCACATGGTATTGGGGGTAAACATAGAAAATAGGTGCAAGAGGAGGCCATTCGGCCCTTCGAGCCAGCACCGCCATTCATTATGATCATGGCTGATCAAAGGGTAGAGTGTTGACATGGATAGAAAACTGGTTGGCAGACAGGAAACAAAGAGTAGGGAGTAGCATAAAGGCTTAATTTTACTCCTATAACTTCTGAACTCGTGAATTTATAATTGTACAGGTTGTCTAGGAAACTTTGAAAGGAGATGGTTTATTGACTTGTAGAAGGCTTACACTTTGTCATTTTATGTTGCTAAAATTGCTCTTTTATGCAACCATTGGTAATGCAAAGAGCGTCGAGTGACATTTGGGAGAACAGCTTGCATCAGATCGTGAAGTGATGTAAGAGTTCGGCTGATGTTGTTCATCAAAATCGTTCCAGCAGAGTGTTCACATTTAATTTCCTAATTTGAGTAAATCCAAAGCAAGCTCTCTGTCACAGATGGATCATCTGTCATATTGGCTCGCGTGTTGGTTTTCAAGTGTAAATGTTTAACATTTTCCCGAAGACATGCTGCTCCAATACCGCCATTCAATTCATCTGCTTTAGTAACTCGTGAAATTACTGGTGGCAGCTGATGAAAGTCTCAACCAGCGCTAATATCTTCCACCACACGGAACAGGACGTAGAACAGGAACAGGCCCTTCGGCCCACATTCACCATGCTGAACATAAAGCCAAGATGAATTACTCTTATCTGATTGCATTTGATCCATATCCCTCCATTTTCTGCATACCTATCTAAAAACCTCTTAAATGCCACTATTGTATCTCCCTCCGCCACCACCACCCCTGGCAGCATGTTCAAGACAAGTTAATATGTGATAGGAGGAGAATTGGGCCATTCGGCCATCGAGTCTACACCACCATTCAATCATGGCCTATCTGTCTTTATCTCACAACCCCATTCTCCTGCCTTCTCCCCTTGACACCCAGACTAATCAAGAACCTGTCAATCTGATCAGGCCTGGGAGGTTTGTCTTCACAGATAGGTGGAGGGGGAGGGGAGAAATAGGTGCAAGTCTAGGTGGGGCACAGTGGAGATGGTGTTGGGGGAGGGGGGTGGAGAGGGGGGCTGTGGGGGATAAAGGGGAAGGGTAGGGGAGGGATTGTTGGAGGTTATCTAAAATTGGAGAATTCAACGATCATACCGTTGGGTTGTAAGCTACTCATGCAGAATATGAGGCGCTGTTCCTCCTGATCGCGTGTGGCCTCACTCTGGCAATGGAGGAGGCCCAGGAAAGAAAGGTCAGTGTGGGAATGGGAAGGGGAGTTAAAATGGTTGACAACCGGTCGATCCAGTAGGCCTTGGTGGACCTTGTTGTATGGTATCCAGGACTTTCCTCTCATCAGATTCAGGGACCACCTAGCATTGGGGCACAGCGGCGGAGTTGCGGCCTCGCAGCGCCGGAGCCCCGGGTTCGATTCCGACAATGGATGCTGTCTGTACGGAGTTTGCCCGTTCTCCCTGTGAACGCATGTTTTTTTCTCTCCGGGTGGTCCGGTTTCCTCCCACACTTCGAAGACGTACAGATTTGTTGGTTCACTGGCTTCTGTACATTGTACATTGTCCCCAGCGCATAGGATAACGCTAGTGGACATGATGGTCGCTAGTTGGCATGGACTCAATGGGCCGAAGGGCCTGTTTCCATGCTGTATCCCCAAGAGTCTAAATCACTCACTCAGCCAATTAAACAATTCATAAGTTCATAAGATATAGGAGCAGAATTAGGCCATTCGGCACATCGAGTCTAATCCGCCATCCAATCATGGCTGATCTACCGCTCCCTCTCAACCCCATTCTCCTGCCTTCTCCCCATAACCCCTGACACCCGTATTAATCAAGAACCTATCAATCTCCGCCTTAAAAATATCCATTGACTCCACAGCCATCTGTGGCAATAAATTCCACAGATTCTCCGCCCTCTGGCTGAAGAAATTCTTCCTCATCTCTTTCCTAAAGGTACGTCACTTTATTCTGAGGCTTTGACCTCTGGTCCTAGACTCTCCCACTGGTGGAAACATCCTCTCCACGTGAATGAATGAATGAATACGTTTATTGGCCAAGTATTCACATACAAGGAATTTGCCTTGGTGCTCCACCCGCAAGTGACAACATGACATACAGTGACAGTTAGGAATGACACATAAAACATTAAACATCCAGTCCATTTCCCCCACATAGAAACATAGCAACATAGACAATAGGTGCAGGAGGAGGCCATTCGGCCCTTCGAGCCAGCACCGCCATTCATTGTGATCATGGCTGATCGTCCCCAATCAATAACCCGTGCCTGCCTTCTCAACAATTTAACAGGAACCCGAGGGGTAACTTTTTCGTTCAAAGGGTGGTAGGTGTATGGAACGAGCTGCCAGAGGAGGTAGTTGAGGCAAGTACGATCGCGATATTTAAGAAACAATTAGACAGATACATAGATAGGACAGGTTTAGAGGGATATGGGCCAAATGCAGGCAGGCGAGACTAGTGCAGATGGATGCCGGTGTTGGCAAGTTGGATCGAAGGGCCTGTTTCCATGCTGTAAGACTCCATGACTCCCACTCAGTGGGTCAGGCAACATCCAAGTGCTGGAGCAACTCAGTGGGTCAGACTCCAAACCAAACCAAACCGCTGTCTGTCCATCGCCTCCAAAGATGCTGCCTGATCTGCTGAGTTCCTCCAGCCCTTTAATTTTTACATGTAAACATCACGACCCCCCCAAGATTGGTTGTCGTTTGAATCAAATAATATTTATGGAAACTCGTTTGTGTATCCACAGATGCTGCCTGACCCACTCAGTCCCTTCAGCGCTTTGTTTTATGTTATTCACTCATGGACAGCACCAGTATTTAATGCCCATCCTAATCAGGTGGTGGAGGGAGATCTTTTGAACCTCCATGGCTACATGTGTAAAGATGCTATTGGTGTTGTTTCTCAACACAAATTTTAGTTTGGTTTAGAGATGCAGAGCAAAAACAGGCAGTTCATCCCACCCAGTCCGCACCGACCAGCGATCCCCGCACACACTAATACTATCCTGCGCGCACTAAGGACAATTCACGTTTATACCAAGCCAATCAACCTACAAACCTGCACGTCTTTGGAGTGTGGGAGGAAACCGAAGATCTCGGAGAAAACCCACGTGGTTGCGGGGTACAAACGTACATACTCCATACAGACTGTATAAAGGCCCTAGTGAGACCACACCTGGAGTATTGTGTGCAGCTTTGGTCCCCTAATTTGAGGAAGGACATTATTGCTATTGAGGGAGTGCAGCGTAGGTTTACAAGGTTAATTCCCGGGATGGCGGGACTGTCATATGCGGAGAGAATGGAGCGGCTGGGCTTGTACACTCTGGAGTTTAGAAGGATGAGAGGGAATCTTATTGAAACATATGAAATTATTAAGGGATTTGACACGCTAGAGGCAGGAAACATGTTCCCGATGTTGGAGGAGTCCAGAACCAGGGGCCACAGTTTAAGAATAAGTGGTAGGCCATTTAGAACGGAGATGAGGAAAAACCGTTTCACCCAGAGAGTTGTGAATCTGTGGAATTCTCTGCCTCAGAAGGCTGTGGATGCCGGTTCTCTGGATGCTTTCAACCAATAGTTGGATAGAGCTCTTAAAGATAGCGGAGTCAGGGTATATGGTGAGAAGGCAGGAACAGGGTACTGATTGTGGATGATCAGCCATGATCACAGTGAATGGCGGTGCTGGCTCGAAGGGCCGAATGGCCTACTCCTGCACCTATTGTCTATAATATAACTTCCAAATTATTTAAGAGCAAGACAATTCACGTGGAAGCTCTTCTTCTCAAATGATGAATTCTAAAACCCTCTCCTTTCCCTTGGCTGTGGACATAGGTGCAGCTGAGAGAGGTTCCTGAGACTTCAACTCTGTCCGGCCTCCAAGATCCAGCAATACAATTGTGAAGGCAATATTCCCCGGATTTTTATCCCTCAGCTATTGTCACAAAAACTGTTTATTTGGTCAGCAATGTCTTTGAGTGCTTCGTGCAAATTCCTGGTATCAATTGATTGATTGAAAGGCAGAGCGTGGCGACAGGGCTTGGACATTCTGGAATTTAGAAGGATGAGAGGGCATCTTATTGAAACATATGATTATTAAGGGTTTGGACACACTGGAGGCAGGAAACATGTTCCCGATGTTGGGGGAGTCCAGAACCAGGGGCCACAGTTTAACAATAAGGAGTAAGCCATTTAGAACAGAGATGAGGAAACACCTTTTCACACAGAGAGTGGTGAGTCTGTGGAATTCTCTACCTCAGAGGGTGGTGGACGCCGGTTCTTTGGATGCTTTCAAGAGCGCTTTAAGAAGGGTTCTTAAAGATAGCGCTATCTTTAAGAAGGGCTCTTAAAGATAGCGGAGTCAGGGGATATGGGGAGAAAGCAGGAACGGGGTACTGATTGGGGATGATCAGCCATGATCACATTGAATGGCGGTGCTGGCTCGAAGGGCCGAATGGCCTACTCCTGCACCTATTGTCTATTGTCTATTGTCAGACAGCACCCATAGTCGGGATCGAACCCGGGTCTCCGGCGCTGCATTCGCTGTAAGGCAGCAACTCTACCGCTGCGCCACCGTGCCCGCCCACCAGTATGCGCTCACATATGAATTCTGGTTCAGTTGAAGAAGCCCAGAAAAATTCAGGATGTACAAATGGAACATGAACCATCAATGCATTTTATATTTCTCAGTGCCCAGTTTAAAGAAGATTATCCTGGACAGTGAAATGGCCCAGAATCCTTTATCACATAGGCTGCAATTTCAGAAATGTAATCTCCAAAGTATTTGATGGCTAAGCTGATTTGTGTTGTCAGCTCAATAAACTAAACACAAGAAAAATGCATTTAAAAGCTGTAATCCACAGTCTGTAATGGGGACATAGTGATTGAGGAAGTCTTCAGTATTGTATCTGGGATAGAGGTCAGTTCATTCAAACAGAGTCACAGCCATACAGCACGGAAACAGGCCCTTCGGCCCAACTTGCCCATGCCAACCAAGACGCTCCATATACGATAGTCTTTCCTGCCCACGTTTGGCCCATTTCCCTCTAAACCTTGTGTGGGAAGGACCTGGTTTAAACCGAAGATAGGCCCAAAAATCTGGAGTAACTCAGCAGGTCAGGGTAGCATCACTGGAGAAAAGGAATAGGTGACGTTTCAGGTCGAGGCCCTTCTTCGACACCTGACATAGGCATTGATAGAGTGGATGTGGAGAGGATGTTTCCACTGGTGGGAGAGTCTAGGACCAGAGGTCACAGCTTCAGAACTAAAGGGCGCTCTTTTAGAAAGGAGATGAGGAGGAACTTCTTTAGTCAGAGGGTTGTTAATCTGTGGAACTCATTGACACAGAGGGCTGTGGAGGACAAGGCGGTGGATATTTTTAAGGCAGAGATAGACACATTTTTGATTAGAACGGGTGTCAAGGGTTATGGGGAAAAGGCAGGAAAAATGGGATTAGCAGGCAGAGATCAGCCATGGTTGAATGGCGGTGGACTCGATGGGCCGAACGGCCTAATTCTACTCCTATTACTTGTGAACTTGTGAACTGACCCACACGCCAGGTTTTTGTGCACCTCTAAAACGTTACTATTCATGTACATGTCCAAATGCTTTTAAAAATGATGTTACAGTACTACCGATGCTACCTTCAAGGGGGAAGCACGGTGGCGCAGCGGTAGAGTTGCTGCCTTACAGCGCCAGTGACCCGGGTTCGATCCTGACCACGGGTGCTGTCTGTAGGGAGTTTATACTTTCTCCCCCGTGAGCCGAGTGGGTTTTCTCCGAGATCTTCAGTTTCCTCCCACACTCCAAAGATGTACAAGTCTGTAGGTTAATTGGCTATGGTATAAGATTGTAAATTGCCCCTCGTGTATAAGATAGTGCTAGTGTAAGGGAATATACCGCTGGTCGGCGCGGACTCGGTGTGACGGAGGGCCTGTTAACACGATGTATCTCGGAAAAAAAATAAACGAAGTTTATCATTAATGTTGGTCACGGTGACTCCAATGAAGGAGTGTAAAAGTAATCTGGTTCAAAGAAAGAGATACAAATTCAGTTGGAGCACTGTCAAGTTAGATTTATTGCATATGGGCAAATTCTCAAAGGTACAAATGTAATGAATATTTGTGCTTAAAATGGCAATGGGGGAATGTGGTAGAGTGGTGGTTACGGCACTAGCCTAATTGATTGTATTGATTGAAAGATACAACGTGGAAACAGGCGCAATGATCCACCAAGTGCACGCCGACCATCGATCACCCGTTCTCACTAGTTCTATGTTATCCCACTTGCTCATCCACTCCCTACACATTCGGGGCAATTTACAATAGACAATAGACAATAGGTGCAGGATGAAGGGCATTCGGCCCTTCAAGCCAGCACCGCCATTCAATGTGTTCATGGCTGATCATCCACAATCAGTACCCCGTTCCTGCCTTCTCCCCATATCCCCTGACGCCGCTATTTTTCAGAGCCCTATCTAGCTCTCTCTTGAAGGTATCCAGAGAACCGGCCTCCACCGTCCTCTGAGGCAGAGAATTCCACAGACTCACAACTCTCTGTGAGAAAAAGTGTTTCCTCGTCTCCGTTCCAAATGGCTTACCCCTTATTCTTAAAACTGGACTCCCCCAACATCGGGAACATGTTTCCTGCCTCTAGCGTGACCAAATCCTTAATAATCTTGTATGTTTCAATAAGATAACCTCTCATCCTTCTAAACTCCAAAGTACACAAGACCAAGTTTACAGAAGGTCAGTCAACCAACAAACCCGCTCATCCTTGGGATATGACCACAAGGGGGCGCCGCACGATGGGCAGCCTCGCCAAAAGTCTGTCTGTTTTTTCATCTTTGTTTGTTCTTTTTAGTGTGTTTTAAAACGTTTGTGTTAATGTTCTCCGGTTTGTTTTATGTGGGGGAAGGGGGAGGGGAAGGGTGTCGGAGGGAAACTGTTTTTTCAATCTCTTACCCTGCCGGAGATGCGATTGTTTTCCGGATCGTATCTCCTGTCGCTCTGCGGCCTAACATCATGGGGCTGGAGGCCTTGCTCGGGACTGACTTTGAGCCCCACCGCGGGGCCGTGGACTTTTACCATCAGAGCCGATCCCTTGCCTGGGATCGATGCTCCAACTGTGGCCTGCGGATTTTACAATCGAGAGCTCGCAGTCTCGGGTAGAGACCGTCGATGTCGGGAATCTCCAACGACGCAGAAGGTTTTGACCAGCCCCGACCCGGGGTTTAATCACTGGCACGGGGGAGCTGAGATTCCCCCCCGATGCAGGAGCTTGATCGCCCCCACGAGGAGGGCTCGACCGCCGGCTACGGGAGTAAGATCGTCCCGTCAAAGGAAGGCTCGAGCCCCGACCTAGAGCCCCGACCGCTGGAGAACAAAGAAGGGAAGAGATTGAACCTTTTTTTTCGCCTTCCATCGCAGTGAGGAATGTGGAGGAGTCACTGTGGTGGATGTTTATGTTAAAATGTATTTTGTGTGTTCTGTTGCTTTTTATTTGTATGACTGACTTGGCAAATGAAATTCCTCCTATGTTGCAAAACATACTTGGCTAATAAAGTATTGTTGTATTGTATTGTATGGTACTGTATTGTAAACTGGAGCAACTGGCAGAACCCTTGCAGTGACAGGGAGCAGGTCAGGAACGAACCAGCCCGCTGTGAGACAGCAGCTCTACCTGCTGCGCCACAGTGCCGCCCTGACTAATCTCCAGACTATTAATATGGAGATACATTCAAATAACATCACAACATCTGTCAATTTTACTTCCAAAAAATCTGCCGTAGGAAGCTTACACAAGTAATGCCAGCTACAAAATAACTACACTCTCGCTTAAAGTCATAATGTCGTTCAGTGAAGAAAATATTCTTATGTGTTCCTTCCAAGAAAATACGGTGATGACCCGAAGATTGAGAACATTGTTCTGAAATGTATTGGCAAACCCTTCAGTTCAAGGACCACCTTGAGATGACCAATAATAGATGGCATGGTTGGATATTTTTTCACACTAAGGGTGGTGGGTGTATGGAACGAGCTGCCAGAGAAGGTAGTTGAGGCCGAGACTATCCCAATGTTTAAGAGACAGTTAGACAGGTACATGGATGATGCTGCCTCACAGCGCCAGAGACCCTGCTTCGATCCTGACAACGGGTGCTGTCTGTACAGAGTTTGTATGTTCTCCCTGGGTTTTCTCTGAGTGTTCCTCCCACATAGGTTTAAAGTGAATGGGGATAGATTTTAAAAGGAATCTGAGGGGTAACGTTTTCACACAAAGGACAGTGGGTGTATGGAACGAGCTGCCAGAGGAGGTAGTTGAGGCAGGGACTATCCCAATGTTTAAAAAACAGTTAGACAGGTACATAGATAGGACAGGTTTGGAGGGATATGGACCAAGCGCAGGCAGGTGGGACAAGTGTGGCTGGAACATGTTGGCCGGTGCGGGCAAGTTGGCCCGAAGGGCCTGTTTCCACACTGTATCACTCTATGACTATGACTAAATTTACTAGAACTGCTCTATATTTTTCAGTGCAAAATTCCCAAGTATATTCCTTTTGAAATCTTGACATTGTCTGCGGAGAAATCCTCACTAATCTTGTTTATTATAATGTTTACAGTGTACTATGCTTACATATTCTGTTGTGCTGATGCAAGTAAGAATTTCATTGTTCTATCTAAGACACGACAATAAAACACTCTTGATTCTTAAAGATCAGTAGCTGGTTCTCTTAAACGGAGGAGGTTCATACATATAACCATATAACCATATAACAATTACAGCACGGAAACAGGCCATCTCGACCCTTCTAGTCCGTGCCGAACACGTATTCTCCCCTAGTCCCATATACCTGCGCTCAGACCATAACCCTCCATTATTTTTAAATGATAAAAACAAACCTGCCTCCACCACCTTCACTGGAAGCTCATTCCACACAGCCACCACTCTCTGAGTAAAGAAGTTCCCCCTCATGTTACCCCTAAACTTCTGTCCCTTAATTCTCAAGTCATGTCCCCTTGTTTGAATCTTCCCTACTCTCAGTGGGAAAAGCTTATCCACGTCAACTCTGTCTATCCCTCTCATCATTTTAAAGACTATCAAGTCCCCCCTTAACCTTCTGCGCTCCAAAGAATAAAGCCCTAACTTGTTCAACCTTTCTCTGTAACTTAGTTGCTGAAACCCAGGCAACATTCTAGTAAATCTCCTCTGTACTCTCTCTATTTTGTTGACATCCTTCCTATAATTAGGCGACCAAAATTGTACACCATACTCCAGAATTGGCCTAACCCTAACCCTAACCCTAACCCTAACCCTAACCCTAACCCTAACCCTAACCCTACCATGGATTGCCAACATAGGGTTGCCAACTGTCCCGTATTAGCCGGGATATCCCATATATTGGGAGCACCTCAAGGCTGTGTGCTCAGCCCCCTGCTGTACTCACTCTATACTCATGACAGCGTAGCCGGACACAGTGCGAACTCCATCATCAAGTTCGCTGACGACACCACTGTTGTGGGACGAATCACAGATGGGGACGAGTCAGAGTATAGAAGTGAGATCGACCGATTGACCAAATGGTGCCAGCACAACAATCTGGCTCTCAACACCAGCAAAGCCAAGAAACAGATTGTGGAATTTGGAAGGGGTAGGATAGGGACCCACAATCCCGTTTATATATGGTGGAAAGGGTCAAGAACTTCAAATTCCTGGGTGTGCATATTTCTGAAGATCTTTCCTGGTCCGAGAACACGGATGCAATCATAAAGAAAGTACATCAGAGCCTCTACTTCCTGAGAAGGTTACGGAGAGTCGGTATGTCAAAGAGGACTCTCTCGAACTTCTACAGGTGCACAGTAGAGAGCATGCTGACCGGTTGCATCGTGGCTTGGTTCGGCAACTTGAGCATCCAGGAGCGGAAAAGACTGCAGAAAGTTGTGACCACTGCCCAGTCCATCGTCGGCTCTGACCTCCCCACCATCGATGGGATCTATCGCAGTCGCTGCCTCAAAAAGGCTGCCAACATCATCAAGGGCCCACACCATCCTGGCCACACACTCATCTCTCCGCTGCCATCAGGTAGAAGGTACAGGAGCCTGAAATCTGGTACATCCAGGTTCAGGAACAGCTACTTCCCCACAGCCATCAGACTATTAAACACGCCATCAAACAAACTCTGAACAATAACAGCCTTTTGCACGTTATCTGTTTATTTATTGTGTATATATATGGTCTATGGTCTATAGACACACTGAACTTTTATCTCCTGTTCTGTATTATGTTTACACATTCTGTTGTGCTGCAGCAAGCAAGAATTTCATTGTCCTATCTGGGACACATGACAATAAAACTCTCTTGACTCTTGACTTAAATTGGTTTGTCCTGTACTGGACCGCCCTTGTCCCATATTTGACTGCTACTACTCGGGTCGAGGGGACTGTCGGGTCAGAGCGCCGCGTCCGGCCCCACCTCACCCGTCCCAACGTATTGCAGCCCATGGAGTGCAGCAGCAGCAGCGCCTCGTCCGTGGCCCCGTCGGTCGGTCGGCAGCCCGGCTACCTGTCCGACCTTCGGACCTTCTCTTGCCGCCGACACCACCACCACCCCTCCTTCTCATGGCCGATCATCAGTTCGTGAGTTGGATGGGGTGCCCAGACCAAAACTCCTCAGCTGGCCCGCCGGCTGGGCTTGGTGTACAGTCCAGCACCCGGGCCAACTCATCATTCACCCAGCCACGGCCGAGTCGGTCAACGAATTGCCGTCGGGAATTTTATCCCTTACTTTGACCTTTCGTCCCTTATTGGGAGTGAGAAAGTTAGCAACCCTATATCATAAAGCAGGTTCATCCTGCTCATGCTATTTTGGAATGGGTTGACACGGGTCGCAGAGAAAGTCAAATCACATCCAGATGTAAATAAAAGAAGCGAATCAGTCGGCGTCACCTACCATGAGGTCCCGCCGCGTCTGGAAGGTGTTGATGTAGTTGACGTAATGCGAGACTTCCATCTGGCTGAGAATGGCTGTCATGCAGGCCACATAATTGCTCTGGAGAGAAAAGAGAACATATTCACATTGAGATCTCACCATCATCACAATGAAAGAACAACTGGATAACCCGGGGGCCCACGGCCCGTTGCAGGACCACCCTCGACCATGGCCGCCCTCGACCATGCTTGCGCGCCTTCCGGTAGAAGGTGAGCGCGCTCTATCCCATGTCGCCTGCGGGATTACGAGTTTTGGCTGCCGCATTTCGTCGGCCTGCTCGTTTTCCTTCCTCCGGTTCTGGGGGGGGGGGAGGTTCCCGTGGCATCACCCGGTGGTCAGACCACTTAATGTCGAACCTTCGTCAGTAGTTACGAGGACTGTCACGTGACGTCATGGGTTAAGCGGAGTGTCCTGCTATATCAGCAATTCTTACCGAGAGATCATTAGTCAACAGGTAGCTGAGCTCAAGTCAACTCAGCAGCAGCAATGACTCCTATGTTAGAGAGTCCCAAACGCACACGTATGTTAAACTTATCTTGCGACTTAAGTATTCGTTTGATCACGAAGTTTGGGCTCGCTACAATATGACATTTGGGAAACAGTACATGCACAAGTGATTTTTAGTCATCGAGTCGCACCATGAAAACAGGTCCTTCTGCCCAACTCATCCATTCCCACCAATGTGCCACTCCCCCCCCCCCCCACCAATCTAAGCTAGTCTCACCTGCCTGCAATTGACCCATATCCCTCCAAACCTTTCCGACCCATGCACCTGTCCAAGGACGGAGCGTTTGTGGATCGGTGTGTCCGGATGGAGATGTTGATGGAGTAGGCCGCTGGAGCAGCCTGGGGCCCCATTAGACCAAGTGGCCGAGCACGTGGGTCGGACGCGACCTGCAGCGGCACGGAGAGGTGGAGCAGCGGCGAAGGACATCAACATCATCGCCAGGCCAGGCCGATAACAAATGTTGTTATTGTACCGGCTTCAACCATCTCCTCCGGCAAGTTGTTCCATATACCCTTCATCCTCTGAGTGAAAAGATGACTCTCAGGTTCCTACTAGATCTTGCCTCTCCCAATACTTCTTTCCCAAAGGCCCTTCGGCCCCCCCAAGTTCGAGCGGACCAGGGATCCCCTGCACACGAGCACTATCCTACACACTAGGGTCAATTTACAATCATATGAAGCCAATAGACCTACAAACCTGCACGTCTTTGGAGTGTGGGAGGAAACCGGAGCTTCCCGGGAAAAACCCAGGCAGGTCACGGGGAGAACGTACAAACTCCGTACAGAGAACACCCAGTAGTCAGGGTCAAACCTGGGTTTCTGGCGCTGCGAGGCAGCAACTCTACCGCTGCGCCACCGTGCAACATGTTCCCGATGTTGGGGGAGTCCAGAACCAGGGGCCACAGTTTAAGAATAAGGGGTAAGCCATTTAGAACGGAGACGAGGAAACACTTTTTCTCACAGAGAGTTGTGAGTCTGTGGAATTCTCTGCCTCAGAGGGCGGTGGAGGCCGGTTCTCTGGAAACTTTCAAGAGAGAGCTAGATAGGGCTCTTAAAGATAGCGGAGTCAGGGGATATGGGGAGAAGGCAGGAACGGGGTACTGATTGGGGATGATCATCCATGATCACATTGAATGGCGGTGCTGGCTCGAAGGGCCGAATGGCCAACTCCTGCGCCTATTGTCTATTGTCTATTGTGCTGCCCTATTTGTGAGTGAGTTTGCTCGGTCAGCCAACCTGTCGGTGCACACAAATCCCAGACATATGCATCCAAACTTCTGTTCCACATACGTACCACCCCCTCATGTGAAAAAGTTGCCCCAAATATTTTGAGTAAAACTTTCCCCTCTCAGCTTAAGTCAATGAAATCAGTTCTTAAGAAAAGAGTGCAATGCACATGTGTGTTTCTGTTGCAGTACATAGATACATAGATACTTAGAAAATAGGTGCAGGAGTAGGCCATTCGGCCCTTCGAGCCTGCACCGCCATTCAATATGATCATGGCTGATCATCCAACTCAGTATCCTGTACCTGCATTCTCTCCATACCCCCTGATCCCTTTAGCCACAAGGGCCACATCTAACTCCCTCTTAAATATAGCCAATGAACTGGCCTCAACTACATTCTGTGGCAGAGAGTTCCAGAGATTCACCACTCTCTGTGTGAAAAATGTTTTCCTCATCTCGGTCCTAAAGGATTTCCCCCTTATCCTTAAGCTGTGACCCCTTGTCCTGGACTTCCCCAACATCGGGAACAATCTTCCTGCATCTAGCCTGTCCAACCCCATAAGAATTTTGTAAGTTTCTATAAGATCCCCTCTCAATCTCCTAAATTCTAGCGAGTATAAGCCGAGTCTATCCAGTCTTTCTTCATATGAAAGTCCTGACATCCCAGGAATCAGTCTGGTGAACCTTCTCTGCACTCCCTCTATGGCTATAATGTCCTTCCTCAGATTAGGAGACCAAAACTGTACGCAATACTCCAGGTGTGGTCTCACCAAGACCCTGTACAACTGCAGTAGAACCTCCCTGCTCCTATACTCAAATCCTTTTGCTATGAATGCTAACATACCATTCGCTTTCTTCACTGCCTGCTGCACCTGCATGCCTACGTTCACGTGTGCAACAGTGGATTAATGTCTATCCCAATCAGTTTCCGAAGCTCTCGTTGTATTGGTAGAGGTTTATTATTGTCGAGATGCAGTGAAAAGCTTTCATTTCTGTTTTATCCCATCACATCAGATAATATTATACATGAATATAATCGAGCCAAACACAAGTACAAGAGCCAGAGCAAAAAATATATATATCATAGAAACATGGAAACATAGACAATAGGTGCAGGAGTAGGCCATTCGGCCCTTCGAGCCAGCACCACCATTCAATATGATCATGGCTGATCATCCAACTTAGTATCCCGTACCTGCCTTCTCTCCATACCCCCTGATCCCTTTAGCCACAAGGGCCACATCTAACTCCCTCTTAAATATAGCCAATGAACTGGCCTCAACTACCTTCTGTGGCAGAGAGTTCCAGAGACTCACCACTCTCTGTGTGAAAAAAAAACTTCTCATCTCGGTCCTAAAAGACTTCCCCCTTATCCTTAAACTGTGAAGCGGTGAATATAGACTTTAGATTTTAGCGATACAGCATGGAAACAGGCCTTTCAGCCTACCGGGTCTGTGCCCACCGCCGATCACCCCATACACTAACCGACACACACCAGGTGGAATTTCACAGCTTAACAAAGCCAATTAACCTACAAACCTGTACGTCTTTGGAGTGTGGGAGGAAACCGGAGATCCCTGGGGAGAAAACCCACGCAGTTCACGGGGAGAAGGTACAAACTCCGTACGGACAGCACCTGTGGTCAGGATCGAACCTGGGTCTCTGGCGCTGTGAGGAAGCAATTCTACCGCTGCACCACCGTGTCATCCCAGATATGGTTTATGCACATTGCTGTTCTAGTCTTTGACGTTTCCACCCTGGGGAAAAAGGCTCTGACTCTCTACCCTATCTATGCCTCCCATAATTTGATATACTTCTGGGTGTATGTAAACTTCAGGTGTGTAGGAAAGAACTGCAGATGCTGGTTTAAATCGAAGGTGGACACAAAATGCTGGAGTAACTCAGCGAGACAGGCAGCATCTCTGGAGAGAAGGAATGGGTGACGTTTCGGGTCGAGACCCTTCTTCAGACTTAAACTTCAGGTGTACTCTTAAATAAAAAGGGTTTGGGGGGCCTTAAAGGAACACTGTGCAAATAGATTTGTTCTTCAGCTCTTGAACAATGTTTTGTGTCCTCAATCCATGTGTCAAAGGAAAAGTAAATGCTGACTGATTCCTCTGACTTCATCCATCATTATGGGTAATGATCCTTCAGTCTATCATTTGATAAAAGACATTTGTCAGGAAATGCATTCAGAATGATCATGAGTGAGACAAGACCTTCATCCGCAGAGACCCACTATTGTATAAGATCATTCCATTATTTTCACACTGGATAGTTCTTTCAAAGTAACAACCTGCAGGAGCATCTCTGGAGAAGACGGATGGGTGACCTTTCGGGTCGAGACCCTTCTTCAGACCCTTCTTCCCGACCCGAAACACCAACTATCCATGTTGAATCAGGCTGAAGAAAGGTCCCAAACTGAAACATCACCTATCCATAGAAACATAGAAACATAGAAAATAGTTGCAGGAGGAGACCATTCGGCCCTTCGAGCCAGCACCGCCATTCATTGCGATCATGGCTGATCGTCCCAAATCAATAACCCGTGCCTGCCTTCTCCCCATATCCCTTGATTCCACCAGCCCCTAGAGCTCTATCTAACTCTCATCCATGTTCCCCAGGGATGCTGTCTGACCTGCTCAGTTATTGACTTCTCCAATTTCAGGTAGTCCTTGCTTTCTCCCTCCTTCCCCTCCCCTTCCCAGCTCCCCCACAGCTCACTGTCTCCGCCTCTTCCTTTCTTCTTCCCGACCCCCCCCCCCCACCCCCACATCAGTCTGAAGAAGGGTCTCGACCCGAAACGTCACCTATTCCTTCGCTCCATAGATGCTGCCTCACCCGCTGAGTTTCTCCAGCATTGTTGTCTACGGCTGAGTTACTCCAGTATTTTGTGGATTTGTTTTTGTAAACCAGCATCCACAGTTCCTTGTTTGTACGTGTTACAAATAACAGAGTCATGGAGCAATATTGGACAGAAACAGGCCCTCCAGCTCAACTTGTCCACGTGGACCAAGATGCCCCATCAAGTTCAGTTTTCTTTGTAAACCAGCATCTGCAGTTCGTCGTAAGCACAGTTCTTTCAAGATTATTGCCTCGTGTACCAAGACACAGTAAAATCTGATTAACGATAGTCCGAGGGTCTGCAATGAGGTAGATTGTAGCTCAGGAACGATCTCTGGTTGTGGTAGGATGGTTCAGTTGCCTGATAGCAGCTGGGAAGAAACTGTCCCTGAATCTGGAGGTGTGCGTTTTCACACTTCTGTACCTTTTGCCCGATGGGAGAGGGGAGAAGAGGGAGTGGCCGGGGTGAGACTGGTCCTTGATGATGCTGCTGGCCTTGCCGAGGCAGCGTGAGGTGTGGATGGAGTCAATGGAAAGGAGCTTGGTTTGTGTGAGGGTTTGGGCAGTTGTGACTATTGCAGCAATTTTATTTTTTGGAGGAATGACCAATGCCGGCGTTTATTACCATCCTTAATTGTCTAAGCGCAGGTAGCGGTGAGCCACTTTCTTAGAACATAGAACAGTGTGGCACAGGAACAAGTCTGTGCCTGAAGAAGAGTCTCGAGGCAGCGTGAGGTATAAATGGAGTCAATGGAAGGGAGGTTGGTTTGTGTGATGGTCTGCGCTGCGTCCACAACTCTCTGCAATTTCTTGCGGTCTTCGATGGGGCTGTTCCCAAACCGTGCTGCGATGCTTCCCGATAAAATGCTGTCCAAGGCGCATCTGTAGAAGTTGGTGAGAGTTGTTGGGCACATGCCGAACTTACTAAGCCTACTTTCTAAACTTACTCCTAGGAACTTGAAGCTTTCAACTGTGATTGAAACATATAAGATTATTAAGGGTTTGGATACGCTTGAGGCAGGAAACATGTTCCCGATGTTGGGGGAATCCAGAACCGGGGG
>CM075977.1:394109125-394111625 GCA_038087875.1 Malacoraja senta
CCTATACTCAAATCCTTTTGCTATGAATGCTAACATACCATTCGCTTTCTTCACTGCCTGCTGCACCTGCATGCCTACGTTCACGTGTGCAACAGTGGATTAATGTCTATCCCAATCAGTTTCCGAAGCTCTCGTTGTATTGGTAGAGGTTTATTATTGTCGAGATGCAGTGAAAAGCTTTCATTTCTGTTTTATCCCATCACATCAGATAATATTATACATGAATATAATCGAGCCAAACACAAGTACAAGAGCCAGAGCAAAAAATATATATATCATAGAAACATGGAAACATAGACAATAGGTGCAGGAGTAGGCCATTCGGCCCTTCGAGCCAGCACCACCATTCAATATGATCATGGCTGATCATCCAACTCAGTATCCTGTACCTGCCTTCTCTCCATACCCCCTGATCCCTTTAGCCACAAGGGCCACATCTGACTCCCTCTTAAATATAGCCAATGAACTGGCCTCAACTACCTTCTGTGGCAGAGAGTTCCAGAGACTCACCATCTCTGTGTGAAAAAAAAACTTCTCATCTCGGTCCTAAAAGACTTCCCCCTTATCCTTAAACTGTGAAGCGGTGAATATAGACTTTAGATTTAGCGATACAGCATGGAAACAGGCCTTTCAGCCTACCGGGTCTGTGCCCACCGCCGATCACCCCATACACTAACCGACACACACCAGGTGGAATTTCACAGCTTAACAAAGCCAATTAACCTACAAACCTGTACGTCTTTGGAGTGTGGGAGGAAACCGGAGATCCCTGGGGAGGAAAACCCACGCAGTTCACGGGGAGAAGGTACAACTCCGTACGGACAGCACCTGTGGTCAGGATCGAACCTGGGTCTCTGGCGCTGTGAGGAAGCAATTCTACCGCTGCACCACCGTGTCATCCCAGATATGGTTTATGCACATTGCTGTTCTAGTCTTTGAAGTTTCCACCCTGGGGAAAAAGGCTCTGACTCTCTACCCTATCTATGCCTCCCATAATTTGATATACTTCTGGGTGTATGTAAACTTCAGGTGTGTAGGAAAGAACTGCAGATGCTGGTTTAAATCGAAGGTGGACACAAAATGCTGGAGTAACTCAGCGAGACAGGCAGCATCTCTGGAGAGAAGGAATGGGTGACGTTTCGGGTCGAGACCTTTCTTCAGACTTAAACTTCAGGTGTACTCTTAAATAAAAAGGGTTTGGGGGGCCTTAAAGGAAATCTGTGCAAATGTTTTGTGTCCTCAATCCATGTGTCAAAGGAAAAGTAAATGCTGACTGATTCCTCTGACTTCATCCATCATTATGGGTAATGATCCTTCAGTCTATCATTTGATAAAAGACAATTTGTCAGGAAATGCATTCAGAATGATCATGAGTGAGACAAGACCTTCATCCGCAGAGACCCACTATTGTATAAGATCATTCCATTATTTTCACACTGGATAGTTCTTTCAACGTAACAAACTGCAGGAGCATCTCTGGAGAAGACGGATGGGTGACCTTTCGGGTCGAGACCCTTCTTCAGACCCTTCTTCCCGACCCGAAACACCAACTATCCATGTTGAATCAGGCTGAAGAAAGGTCCCAAACTGAAACATCACCTATCCATAGAACATAGAAACATAGAAAATAGTTGCAGGAGGAGACCATTCGGCCCTTCGAGCCAGCACCGCCATTCATTGTGATCATGGCTGATCGTCCCAAATCAATAACCCGTGCCTGCCTTCTCCACATATCCCTTGATTCCACCAGCCCCTAGAGCTCTATCTAACTCTCATCCATGTTCCCCAGGGATGCTGCCTGACCTGCTCAGTTATTGACTTCTCCAATTTCAGGTAGTCCTTGCTTTCTCCCTCCTTCCCTCCCCTTCCCAGCTCCCCCACAGCTCACTGTCTCCGCCTCTTCCTTTCTTCTTCCCGACCCCCCCCCCCCACCCCCACATCAGTCTGAAGAAGGGTCTCGACCCGAAACGTCACCTATTCCTTCGCTCCATAGATGCTGCCTCACCCGCTGAGTTTCTCCAGCATTGTTGTCTACGGCTGAGTTACTCCAGTATTTTGTGGATTTTTTTTTTGTAAACCAGCATCCGCAGTTCCTTGTTTGTACGTGTTACAAATAACAGAGTCATGGAGCAATATTGGACAGAAACAGGCCCTCCAGCTCAACTTGTCCACGTGGACCAAGATGCCCCATCAAGTACAGTTTTCTTTGTAAACCAGCATCTGCAGTTCGTTGTAAGCACAGTTCTTTCAAGATTATTGCCTCGTGTACCAAGACACAGTGAAATGCTTTTGTTTATATTCAAGCCATTCACAGTGTACAGATACAGGATAAAGTGAATAATGTTTAGTGCAAGGTAAAGTCCAGTAAAATCTGATTAACGATAGTCCAAGGGTGTGCAATGAGGTAGATTGTAGCTCAGGAACGATCTCTGGTTGTGGTAGGATGGTTCAGTTGCCTGATAGCAGCTGGGAAGAAACTGTCCATGAATCTGGAGGTGTG
>CM075977.1:394116625-394155886 GCA_038087875.1 Malacoraja senta
CATCCTGCTGGTTTTGCACCTAATGCTCCGGTACCTCTTCCCAGATGGCAGGATGGAGAATATGTGATGGGATGGGTGGCTAGGGGTCTTTGATGATGGAGATGGCTCTGCTGATACATCTCTTCCTGTATATGTCCAGCAGGAAAGGGAGTGGATCGAGAAGGGGCATTAAATCGAGAAGGGTTTTAATGGATTGAGAAGGGTTTTAAATGGAGAAGGGGCATTTCCCTGAAATTGAATTCCTCGAAGACTGCCACAATGTTAGGGGTTGAGAACAACTTTTACATTGTTGTCGATACAAAATGCTGGAGTGACGCAGCTTCTCTGGATGGAAGAAAATGGGTGACTTTTTGTGTCGAGAAGTTCAGACTCTCAGACCTCTCCCCAGACTCTCAGTCTGAAGAAGGGTCTCAACCCAAATCGTCACCCATTCCTTCTCTCCAGAGATGCTGCCTGTCCCGCTGAGTTACTCCAGCCATTTGTATCTATCTTCGGGTTTAAACCAGCATCTGCTGTTCCTTCCTGCACCTTATACATTGGTGTGGCATATATACAGCTGGTATGGTAATACCATGCAAATTGTGAATGCTACATCAAATTCCCCAGCTGTGTGTTAGTTATGAATGATGGTGTAACTCAGATGAGCCTTGTATTCTTTTTATCAATGAGCTACCAAATTGTTCCTTGCAAAGTTCTCTTTTTATGAGCCTTATATATCAGGTTTCATCTACTATCACCACTCACTTTAGGTTGCTGCCAACTTTTTTTATTAAATTCATCCTGAAAGATTGTTTCTGCCTTTGCCCAAGTGATGCAGTCATAGAGTTGTAGGGCATGGAAATAGGCGTTACGGCCCACTGAGTCCCCACCTCCCATTAAACACCCAGCTACAGTGCATTCAGAAAAGTATTCAGACCCCTTCACTTTTTCCACATTTTGTTACGTTACAGCCTTATTCGAAAATGGATTAAATTCAATTTTTTTTATCATCAATCTACACACAATACCCCATAATCAAAAAAAAGCAAAATAAGATGTTTAGAAATTTTTGCAAAGTAATTAAAAAGAAATAACTGAAAATATCACATTTACATAAATATTCAGACCCTTTACTCAGTACTTTGTTGAGGCACCTTTGGCAGCGATTACAGCCTCAAATCTTCTTGGGTATGACGCTACAAGCTTGGCACACCTGTATTTAGTTAATTTCTCCCATTCTTCCCTGCAGATCCTCTCAAGATCTGTCAGGTTGGTTGGGAAGTGTCGACAGCTATTTTCAGGTCCCTTCAGAGATGTTCGATCAGGTTCAAGTCCGGGCTCCGGGCAGGGCCACTCAAGGACATTTACAGACTTGTTACGAATCTACTCCTGTGTTGTCTTGGCTGTGTGCTTAGGGTCGTTGTCCTGTTGGAAGGTGAACCTGTGCCCCAGTCTGAGTGCCCTGGAGCAGGTTTTCATCATGGATCTCTCTGTACTTTCCCTCGATCCTGACTAGTCTCCCAGTTCCTGCCACTGAAAAACATCCCCACGGCATGATGCTGCCACCACCATGCATCACCGTAGGTATGGTATTGGTCAGGTGATGAGCGGTGCCTGGTTTCCTCCAGACGTGACGCTTGGCATTCAGGCCAAAGAGTTCAATCTTGGTTTCATCAGACCAGAGAATCTTGTTTAGGTGCCTTTTGGCAAACTCCAAGCGGGCTGTCATGTACCTTTTACTGAGGAGTGGCTTCCGTCTGGCCACTGTACCATAAAGGCCTGATTTGTGGAGTGCTGCAGATATAGTTGTCTTCTGGAAGGTTCTCCCATCTCCACAGAGGAACTCTGGAGCTCTGTCAGAGTGACCATCGGGTTCTTGGTCACCTCCCTGACCAAGGCCCTTCTCCCCGATTCCTCAGTTTAGCCGGGCGGCCAGCTCTATGAAGAGTCCTGGTGGTTCCAAAGTTCTTCCATTTAAGAATGACGGAGGCCACTGTGCTCTTCGGGACCTGCAATGCTACAGAAATTGTTTTATACCCTTCCCCAGATCTGTGTCTCGACATAATCCTGTCTCGGGGATCTACGGACAATTTCTTCATGGTTTGGTTTTTGCTCTGATATGCACTGTCAACTGGACCTTATATATAGACAGGTGTGTGCCTTTCCAAATCATGTCCAATCAATTTAATTTACCACTGACTGACTCCAATCAAGTTGTAGAAACATCTCAAGGATAATCAATGGAAACAGGATGCACTGAAGCTCAATTTTTAGTGTCATAGCAAAGGGTCTGAATACTTATATAAATGTGATATTTCAGTTATTTCTTTTTAATTCCTTTGCAAACATTTCTAAACACCTATTTTCGCTTCTTCATTCTGGGGTATTGTGTGTAGATTGATGATGAAAAAAATGAATTTAATCCATTTTCAAATAAGGCTGTAACGTAACAAAATGTGGAAAAAGTGAAGGGGTCTGAATACTTTCTGAATGCACTGTATATCAATCCTTCATTAATAGAGTCATAGTCATGCAGCCCGGAAACAGGCCCTTCGGCTCAACTTTGCCATGCCGTCCGAGATTCCCCATCACTCTCTTCTCCCCCTCTCCCATCAGCCAAGAGGTACAGAAGTGTGAAAACGCACACCTCCAGATTCAGGGACAGTTTCTTCCCAGCTGTTATCAGGCAACTATCAGGCAACTGAACCATCCTAGCAACAACTAGAGAGCAGTGCTGAACTACTATCTATCTCACTGGAGGCCCTCGGACTATATTTAATCGGACATTACTGGACTTTATCTTACCTTATTCCCTTTATCCTGTATCAGTACACTGTGGATGGCTCGATTGTAATAATGTATTGTCTTTAGTTATAACTAGATAGCACGCAACAAAAGCTTTTCACTGTACACGTGACAATAAACTAAATTTAACTAAACTAAAACTAAAGGGCCTGTCCCACTTAACGCAATTTTTTCGGCGACTTGCCGGCACCCGTCATAGGTCGTTACAGGTCTCCGAAAATTTTCAACATGTTGAAAACCCAGCAGCGACCAGAACAAGGTACGACTCCTTGGGCGACTACTCACGACCATATAGGCTTCATACATGTCGCCGGGGTGTCGCCTGTACGGTCGTGAGTCGTCTGCTCAGTCGCCCAAAGAGTCGTAGCGGCTTTCTGGTCGCCGCTGGATTTTCAACATGTTGAACATTTTTGACGGGTGCCGGCAGTTGCCAAAAAAGTCGCGTAAAGGGCCTGTCCCACTTTCACGACCTAATTCACGACCTTTTTTACTCGTGGACATTTTTCATCATGCTAGAAAAACGCCCCGACCTACTTGATGCCACGAGTACCTACGACTAGCATCACGGCCTGCTACGACCTACCTACGACCTCCTACGACCTCATGACGACCATGCTGCGAGTATGAGTCAAGGGCAAACTCGGCAGAGGTCTTGAATTGGGTCGTGAAAGTGGGACAGGCCCTTAAGTGGGACAGGCCCATTAGTATATTCTTTCTCCAGCATTTTGTCTCTCTCTTCAGTTTAAACCAGCATCTGAAGTTCCTTCCTGCACATATCCTTTCTATATGTAGAAATCAGGAACTGCAGATGCTGCTTTGCACATGAGGACACAAAGCACTGGAGGAACTCAGCGGGTTCTCTGGAGAACACGGATAGGTGGTGTTTCGGGACGAGATCCTTCTTCAGGCCGTTTCCAACAAACTAGGTTCGCACCAAGAAACTGCACAGTCCAGCCATGAGGAACAAATTCCTTCCCTGCCTTAAAGTGGGAAAACTCACAACTCGCAAGAACATTGCACGTTTAATGAGTAAATGCCCCAGAGCTCTTTCTCAAACCCAAATCAACTCCAAAACCACTCGAGGAGAGATTTATTCAAGCAGGTCATTGCGGAGTCATCAAAATGGGTTTTACAAAGTTTCTCGAAGAAAAAGTGAGACGGGGAGTGGCAAACCAGGGCTTCGTGTTTGGCAGTTGCGGGCAGGATTGTCAAGAGGGCATTGAATCAATGTGTAGTAGCAAAACTGGGAGAACGCTGAGATGTTGAAGAACATAGAACAACACAGATATCAGAGTATCAGATTCTTGATTAGTGCGGGCATCAGGGGTTATGAGGAGAAGGCAGGAGAATGGGGTTGAGAGGGAAACCTGGGTCAGCCCCATGATTGAATGGTGGAGTAGACTTGATGGGCCGAATGGCCTAATTCTACCGTTAGAACCTATGAACATGAAGTACAGCATGCAAACCGCCCCTTCGGCCCACATTGTCTGTGTAATTGTATATTGTCCCTAGTATGTGTAGGATAGTGTTAGTGTGTGAGGATCGCTGGTTGGTGCGGACTCGGTGGACTGAAGGGCCTGTTTCTGCGCTGTATCTCCAAACTTAACTAAACTAAACTAAACTAAACATGTTCTCCAGGGTAGACAAAAATGCTGGAGAAAATCAGCGTGTGAGGCAGCATCTATGGAGCGAAGGAAATAGGCGACGTTTCGGGCCGAAACACTTCTTCAGTCTAAACATTAAACATTGCTGGCCTTTATAAATCAGGGCATTGAGTATAGAAGTTGGGATGTAATGTTAAAATTGTACAAGGCATTGGTGAGGCCAATTCTGGAGTATGGTGTACAGTTTTGGTCGCCAAATTATAGGAAAGATGTCAACAAAATAGAGAGAGTACAGAGCAGATTTACTAGAATGTTGCCTGGGTTTCAGCAACTAAGTTACAGAGAAAGGTTGAACAAGTTAGGTCTTTATTCTTTGGAGCGCAGAAGGTTAAGGGGGGACTTGATAGAGGTCTTTAAAATGATGAGAGGGATAGACAGAGTTGACGTGGATAAGCTTTTTCCATTGAGAGTAGGGAAGATTCAAACAAGAGGACATGATTTCAGAATTAAGGGACAGACGTTTAGGGGTAACATGAGGGGGAACTTCTTTACTCAGAGAATGGTAGCTGTGTGGAATGAGCACCCAGTGGAAGTGGTGGAGGCAGGTTCGATTTTATCATTTAAAAATAGATTGGATGGGTATATGGACGAGAAAGGAATGGAGGGTTATGGTCTGAGTGCAGGTAGATGGGACTAAGGGAGAAAAAGTGTTCGGCACGGACTAGAAGGGCCGAGATGGCCTGTTTCCGTGCTGTAATTGTTATATGGTTATATGGTTATATATGGTTGCCTATTTCCTTCGCTCCATAGATGCTGCCTCACCTGCTGAGTTTCTCCAGCATTTTTGTCTACCTTCGATTTTCCAGCATCTGCGGTTCCTTCTTAAACAAGTTATCCAGGGATTAGTTTAGTTTAGTTTAGAGATACAGAGTGGAAACAGGCCCCTTCGGACCAGTGATCCCCACATACTAACACTATCCTACACACACTAGGAACAATTTTACACTTCTGCCGAGCGAATTAACCTACACACCTGTACGTCTTTGGAGCGTGGGAGGAAACCGTAGACCTCGGAGAAAACCCACGCAGGTCACGGGGAGAGCGTACAAACTCCGTACAGACAGCGCCCGTAGTCGGGATCGAACCCTGGTCTCCGGCGCTGTGAGGCAGAGGCTCTACCGCTGCGCCACCGTGCCTACACCCCTGTGTGTCGTGGGTACCGGCTCCTTTAAATCCACAAAGAAAGTAGTGGTTGAAACGATCATCTCACAACAGACTGGTATTTCCGGAAATTTTGCGTGGCTTCAGTTTAGTTTTGAGATACAGCACAGAAACAGGCCCTTCGGCCCACCGGGTCCGCGCCGACCAGCGATCCCAGCAGACTAACACTACCCTACACCCACTAGGGACAATTTTTACATTTACACCAAGCCAATTAACCTACACACCTGTACGTCTTTGGAGCGTGGGAGGAAACCGTAGACCTCGGAGAAAACCCACGCAGGTCACGGGGAGAGCGTACAAACTCCGTACAGACAGCGCCCGTAGTCGGGATCGAACCCGGGTCTCCGGCGCTGCATTCGCTGTAAGGCAGCAACTCTACCGCTGCGCCACCGTGCCTTCTCTGCAGATGCGAGGAGGCGCTTCAAGGGGAGCATTAATGTTGAATCAACAGTGACAAGATCACAGCTTGTAATGAGGGAAGCCACACACACACACACACACATGCTGTGGTCTATCGCTGCAATGTAATCTGCCCTGCGGGAGGGAATCCTATGTATTGTCATCTTTGTAACACCTCATATACCGCTTGGGTAAGCTTACATCGCAAAGGTACGAACGTTGCTCTGCATCGGTGAGACCAAGCGCAGGCTCGGCGATCACTTCGCCCAACACCTCCGCTCGGTTCACAATAACCAACCTGATCTCCCGGTGGCCCAGCACTTCAACTCCCCCTCCCATTCCAAATCCGACCTTTCTGTCCCGGGCCTCCTCCATGGCCAGAGTGAGTCCCACCACCGTAAATTGGAGGAGCAGCACCGCGTATTTCGCTTGGGTAGTTTACACCCCAGTGGCATGAACATTGACTTCTCCAATTTCAGGTAGTCCCTGCTTTCTTCCTCCTTCCCCTCCCCTTCCCAGCTCTCCCACAGCCCACTGTCTCCGCCTCTTCCTTTCTTCTTCCCGCCCACCCCCCACCCCAACATCAGTCTGAAGAAGGGTCTCGACCCGAAACATTGCCTTTTTCCTTCGCTCCATAGATGCTGCTTCATCCGCTGAGTTTCTCCAGCATTTTTGTCTACATAACTTTGAATGTTAAATAACTACATAGCCTTCTACCCCTCCCTTCATTCCCCATATACCCCCCCCCCCCGCCCTTTCTTGATCAGATAATGAATGGCGGTGCTGGCTCGAAGGGCAGAATGGCCTACTCCTGCACCTATTGTCTATTGTCTATTGTCTATTGTCTATTGTCTATTGTCTATTGTCTTTCCATCCATCTACGCTGGACTCACATCTATTTCTCCCCTCCCCCGATATTCCTTCCTCTAGCTTCACAATTTATAGCTCTTTAATCCTTTTGTCTCACACCTTTCATGTATCCACCTATTGCCTTCCAGGCTTTGTCCTGCCCCTCCACTCTTTCAGCTTCCCCACCCCCTGCAATCAGTGTGAAGAAGGGTCCCAAACGGAAATGTCACCTATCCATGTTCTCCAGAGATGCTGCCTGACACGCTGAGTAATGGGCCTGTCCCACTCAGGCGATTTTTTAGGCGACTGCCGGCGACTGTCAAAGTCGTAGCAGGTCGACGAGAAACCAGTGACTGAACTACTGGGCCTGTCCCACTCGGGCGATTTTTTAGACGACTGCTGGCAACTACGACAATGGAATTGACCGAAGTCAGCACTGGCGACAACCTACGTCACCTGGCCACAACCTACGTTATCCTGGCGCCAACCTACGTTAACCTGGTGACAACCTACGTTAACCTGGTGACAACCTACGTCACCTGGCGACAACCCATGTCACCTGGCGCCAACCTACGTTATCCTGGCGCCAACCTACGTTAACCTGGTGACAACCTACGACAGCACTATGTCAAGCTACGCTCATTGGCGTCAAACTCACGGTCGCCGACTGTCGCCGATATATTTTCAACATGTTGAAAATCCAGCGGGGACCAGAAAGACGCTACGACTCTTTGGGCGACTGAGGAGACGACTCACGACCGTACAGGCGACACCCCGGCGACCATGTGGTGACAGCCTAGTCGCCTGTAGTCGTCTAAAAAATCACCCAAGTGGGACAGGCCCATTACTCCAGCACTTTGTGTCTTTCTTAATATAAACCAGCTTCTTCAGTTCCTTGTTTCTACATTAAACATGGAACTAGTGTACAGATGATCGTTGGTTGGCGCTGACACTGTGGGCCGAAGTTACTCCAGCACTTTGTGTCTTTTTTTCTGGCAAAAAATAGAATTTCTTTCTTTACTCAGGAACAAAATGACCTTTCTTGACAGCTAGCATCTGCACTTGAAGCACTTCCACCACGTTTAATAATCCCCACAGGCAACTACCTGAGCAACAGATCCTGATGGAAGTGAGAAGAAAGAAATGCATTGATTTATCAACTTTCTCTTCCTCTTGCCCTTCACGGCCAACCTGCTGCACGGACGGTGGGCAGGCCAGTCCAGTCAGGTGTTGTCGTGACAGGCCACTCTAAAAGTTTAGAATGTAAAAACAATTCCTCAGGAGAGGGATAGATCGGTTAGACGCACAGAGTCTCTTGCCCAGAGTAGGTGAATCGAGGTCCAGAGGACATAGGTTCAAGGTGAAGGGGAAAAGATTTAATAGGAATCGGAGGGGTAACTTTTTCACACAGAGGATGTTGGGTGTACGGAATGAGCAGCCGGAGTAGGTAGTTGAGGCTGGGAGTATCCAAACGTTTAAGAAACAGTTAGACAGGTACATGGATAGGACAGGTTTGGAGGGACACGGATCAAACGCAGGCAGGTGGGACTAGTGTAGCTGGGACATTATTGGCCGGTGTGGACAAGTTGGGCCGAAGGGCCTGTTTCCACACTGTGACAAGGAAATGAAGATATTGGGTTTACACAAAAATACACAAGTGCTGGGATAACAATAGACAATAGACAATAGACAATAGACAATAGACAATAGACAATAGGTGCAGAGTAGGCCATTTGGCCCTTTGAGCCAGCACCACCATTCAATGTGATCATGGCTGATCATCCCCAATCAGTACCCCGTTCCTGCCTTCTCCCCATATCCCCTGACTCTGCTATTTTTAAGAGCCCTATCTAGCTCTCTCTTGAAAGCATGAAAGCATAACTCAGTGGTTCAGGCAGCATCTCTGGTGAACATGGATAGTTTAGTTTAGTTTAGTTTAGTTTAGTTTAGAGATACAGCGCGGATACAGGACTTTTGGCCCACCGAGCCCGTGCTGACTAACGATCCCCGCACATTATTTCCATCCTACACACACACACTAGGGGCAATTTACACTTATTTACACTAATTTACACTTACACCAAGTGTACAAACCCAAGCCAGTACGTCCTTGGAGTGTGGGAGGAAACTGAACATCTCTGAGAAAACCCACGCGGTCACGGGGAGAATGTACAAACTCCATACAGACAGCACCCGTAGTTGAGGTCGAACCTGGGTCTCCGGCGTTGTGAGGCAGCAACTCTACCGCTGCCCCACCATGCCGGTGTAACTCAGCATCTCTGGAGGACATGGATCGGTGATGTTTTGGGTCAGGATCTTTCTTCAGCCTGATGCTTCCTGACCCGCTGAGTTACTCCAGCACTTTTTGTCCGCCTCTCTAAATGTTTGCCACTCTGGCATCTCAAGACCCGGCTGATTAACCCGTCTGAAGAAGGGTCCCTACGTGAAACATCACCGATCCATGACCTCCAGAGATGCTGCCCGATCCGCTGAGTTACTCCAGCTCGTTGTGTTCATTTGCATAAAGCAACATCTGCAGTTCCTTGTTACTACATATTAACCCGAATATTCTTCAGTCTTTACAAACGCTTTAATTCTCCCTACCTAACCTTTGGGTCCAAGGAACCGCAGATGCTGGTGTGCAAAAATATGATACAAAGTGGAGGGGGTGACGTTTAGGGTCGGGACCATTCTTCAGATCGGTACGGGACTCATCAGTCTCTGGGCAGTCAGACCCGAAACGTCACCTGCCCATGTTCTCCAGAGACTGAACCAACATCAGTATTCACAAGGTACAACAAAAATGCTGGAGAAACTCAGCGGGCGCAGCAGCATCTATGGAGCGAAGGAAATAGGCAACGTTTCGGGCCGAAACCCTTCTTCAGTCTTCACAAGTCTGAGGAATTGGTCTCGAACTGAAACGTCACCCATTCCTTCTCTCCAGAGATGCTGCCTGTCCCACTGAGTTGCTCCAGTTTTTGTGTCTATCTTTGGTTTAAACCAGCATCTGCAGTTCCTTCCTACACTTCTCCAGGGATGCTGCCTGACCCACTAAGTTACTCCAGCACTTTGTACTCCAACAACAGTGATGTCTTGTGCCGTGACTCCTGATTCTTTCACACAGGGACACAAAATGCTGGAGTAACTCAGCAGTTCAGGCAGCAGCTCTGGAGAACATGGATAGGTGACGTATTTGGGTCAAGAACTTTCCTCAGATTCTTTTAATTACATTACCTTGATTAGTACGAGTGTCAGGGGTTACGGGGAGAAGGCACGAGAATGGGGTTGAGAAGGAGGGATAGATCAGCCATGATTGAATGGTGGAGTGGACGATGGGCCAAATGGCCTAATTCTGCTCCTATCACTTATGAACTTGTACATTTCACTACACAGTCAGTTGGGAGCTCAGCTGGGATATTTTACCATTGTAATCTAACTTTCCATTTTCCTTTGTCAGTCAGTCTCAGCTTCTAAAACACAAACAATATGGCTTGAAGATTGACAATAGACGAAAGACAACAGACAATAGGTGCAGGAATAGGCCATTCGGCCCTTCGAGCCAGCACCGCCATTCAATGTGATCATGGCTGATCATCCCCAATCAGTATCCCGTTCCTGCCTTCTCCCCATATCCCCTGACTCCGCTATCTTTAAGAGCTCTATCTAGCTCTCTCTTGAAAGCATCCAGAGAACCGGCCTCCACCGCCCTCTAAACTAAACAAAAAAATTCCAGGAATGAGTAGGTTAACCTATGAAGAGCGTTTGACGTCACTGGGCCTGTACTTGCTGGAGTTTAGAAGAATGAGGGGGGACCTCATTGAAACTTACCGATTTGTGATAGGCTTGGATAGAGTGGATGTGGAGAGGATGTTTCCACTAGTGGGATAGTCTTGGACTAGAGGTCACAGCCTCAGAATTAAAGGACGTTTGTTTTTAAATGGAGATGAGAAGAAATGTCTTTAGTTAGAGGGTGGTGAATCTGTGGAAGGCTGTGGAGGCCAAGTCAGTGGATATTCTTAAGGCAGAGATAGATAGATTCTTGATTAGTACGGGTGATTTTCACACAGAGAGTGGTGAACCTCTGGAACTCTCTGCCACAGAGGGTAGTTGAGGCCAGTTCATTGGCTATATTTAAGAGAGAGTTAGATATGGCCCTTGTGGCTAAAGGGATCAGGGGGTATGGAGAGAAGGCAGGTATGGGATACTGAGTTGGATGATCAGCCATGATCATATTGAATGGCGGTGCAGGCTCGAAGGGCCGAATGGCCTACTCCTGCACCTATTTTCTATGTTTCTATGTTTCTATGGGTGTCAGAGGTGATGGGGAGAAGGCAGGAGAATGGGGATGGGAGGGAGAGATAGATCAGCCATGATTGAATGGCGGAGTAGACTCGATGGGCCGAATGGCCTACTTTCTACTCTGATCACTTCTTACTATATTCAAACTGAATTACACAATGTAATGTTTAGTTGCATATGTGACAATAAATAAATAAATATCCATTGTTTAGCAAAGAACTGCAGATGCTGGAAAAATCGAAGGTAGACAATATTGCTGGAGAAACTCAGTGGGTGAGGCAGCATCTGTGGAGCGAAGGAATAGGTGACGTTTCGGGTCGAGGCCCTTCCCAACTCCATTCTCCTGCCTTCTCCCCATCACCTCTGACACCCGTACTAATCAAGAATCTATCTATCTCTGCTTTAAATATCCATTCATTATTTTTGCACTAGTGTCTATCGTTTAGGAATTCCACATGTAATTTATGCGTAATTTATGTGTAGTTTGTTTTACGTTGTCTGAGCCTGTATGATGCTGCTGCAAACTTACCAGGATGATGCCAGGATTCGAGGGCCTGAGCCACACGGAGAGATTGGGCAGGCTTGGACTTTATAACCTAAAAGCGCAGGAGGATGAGGGTGTGATCTTATAGAGGGGGTGATGTTATAGAGGTGTATGATCATGAGAGGAAAGATAGGATGAAGGCACAGTTTTTTACCCAGAGTAAGGGAAGTGAGAACCAGAGGACATAGAAAACATGGCAAAATAGGTGCAGGAGTAGGCCATTTGGCCCTTCGAGCCAGCACCGCTATTCAATATGATCATGGCTGATCATCTAAAATCAGTACCCCGTTCCTGGTTTTTCCCCATATCCCTTGATTTGGACATCGGACATGGATTTAAGGTGAGAGGGGAAATATTTAATAGGAACCTGAAGGGCAACTTTTTTGCCCAGAGGGTTGTAGGTTTCTGGAATGAGCTGCCGGATTAGGTTGTTGAGGCAGGTACTATAACAGCATTTAAAATATATTTAGACAGGCAAATGGATGGGAACGAATTCGAGCGATACGGGTCAAATATGGGCAGGTGGGACCAATGTAGATGGGGCATTTTGTTCAGTATGGGCAAGTTGGGCCAGAGGACCTGTTTCTATGCTGTATGACGTTTCAGATCAGCACCCTTCTTCAGATCCATGAGGAATAGCAAGCTGCTGGTTTGCAGAAAAAGAAACAAAGTGCTGGAGTAACTCATCAGGTCGGGCAGCATCTCGAAGAACATGGATAGGTGACGTTTGGGATCGAGACCCTACTTCGGACTGATTGTCGAGTAGAGAAGGCTGAGGTTCTACAAGGCGCTGGTCAGGCCACATTTGGAGTACTGTGAGCAGATTTGGGCTCCGTATCTGAGGAAGGATGTGCTGGCTCTGGAGAGGATCCAGAAGAGGTTTACAAGAATGATCCCAGGAATGGGTGGGTTAGCATTTGATGAGCGTTTGACAGCACTGGGCCTGTACTCGCTGGCGTTTAGAATGTTGAGTGGGGACCTCATTGAAGCTTACAGAGTAATGAAAGGCTTGGATAGAGTGGATGTGGAGAGGATGTTTCCACTGGTGGGAGAGTCTAGGACCAGAGGTCACAGCCTCAGAATTAAAGAAAGCTGCTTTAGAAAGGAGATGAGGAGGAACTTGTTTAGTCAGTAGGGTGGTGAATCTGTGGAACTCATTGCCACAGAGGGCTGTGGAGCCCAAGTCAGTGAGTATTTTTAAGGCAGAGATAGACAGATTCTTGATTATGTGGCACGGTGGCGCAGCGGTAGAGTTGCTGCCTTACAGCCCTTGCAGCGCCAGAGACCCAGGTTCGATCCCGACTACGGGTGCAGTCTGTATGGAGTTTGTACGTTCTCCCGGTGACCTACATAGGTTTTCTCCGAGATCTTCGGTTTCCTCCCACACTCCAAAGACGTACAGGTATGTATGCAGGTTAATTGGCTTGGTATAATGTAAAAATTGTCTCTAGTGGGTGTAGGATGGTGTTAATGTGCGGGGATTGCTGGTCGGCGCGGACCCGGGGGGCCGAAATGGGGTGTTTCTGTGCTGTATCTCCAAACTAAAACTAAAAATAAACTAAAGTCTGAAGAAGGGTCTCGACCCGAAACGTCACCTATTCCTTCGCTCCATAGATGCTGCCTCACCCGCTGAGTTTCTCCAGCATTTTGGTCTACCTTCGATTTTTCCAGCATCTGCAGTTCCTTCTTAAACTAAACGAAAACGGTTCAGGGGTCATGGGGAGAAGGCAGGAAAATGGGGTTAGATCAGCCGTGATTGAATGGCGGAGTAGACGCGATGGGCCGAATGGCCTAATTGCCTAATTCTACTCCCATACCTTGTGAACTTGTGAGAACGGGAGAGGAGGAAGAAAAGGGGAAGGGAAGGATGCCACAGATTGCTTGTTGGCTCCAGATGTCAGCAGCATCTGCAGTCTCACCTCTGTGTGTCCTCTAGGCAGGCGTTGGAGGTCCCGTCACAATATGTCAGAGTGTTTCCGTGGCACTGGTGCCCTGAGAGCGGTGTGACAGGTGCTTTGCAAATGCATGACAAAAAAAAAAGCCAGCTCTCGCTGTCACAGCAGCCGAGAACTCAAGACTTTGTTGTTGAAAATAAATCAATGCGAGTTGGCGTTAATTGACAAGCGTTTTTTTGAAGTGACATCCCTTTCCGTCCCAGGTTACTGCTTCAAAACATTTCCCGTCTCTGACATCGAATGACTAGCAGGGCTCATCGCACTTATTTCCTTTGATCAGGGCAACAACACCTCCAACCCTCCAGTCCCCTGCATCCTCCATCTCATTCCAAGAAGACTAAAAGGCTGAGACTGAATTCCTCAGCTGAGATTGGATCTTTTGCAACATAGAGTCACTGAGTGACACAGCGTGGAAACAGGCCTTTCGGTCTAAATTGCCCACACTGGCCAACATGTCCCATCTACACTAGTCCCACCTGCCTGCATTAGGCTCATATTATTTAATCAATAATGTTTTATTATTCATATTTAATGTTTTATGTGTCATTCCTAATTGTCACTGTATGTCATGTTGTCACTTGCGGGCAGAGCACCAAGGCAAATTCCTTGTATGTGAATACGTATAGAATTGGACCATCATTGCCTGTGGCAGATTGTGCTTCGTCAGCTGCCGCAAGAAGTAACCATATAACCATATAACCATAACAGCACGGAAACAGGCCATCTCGGCCCTTCAAGTCCGTGCCGAACGCTTTTTTTTCTTCTTCTTTTTTTTTTTTTTTTTTTACTTCCCCCTAGTCCCATCTACCTGCACTCAGACCATAACCCTCCATTCCTTTCCCGTCCATATACCCATCCAATCTATTTTTAAAGGATAACATCGAACCTGCCTCCACCACTTCCACTGGAAGCTCATTCCACACAGCTACCACTCTCTGAGTAAAGAAGTTCCCCCTAATGTTACCCCTAAACTTCTGTCCCTTAATTCTCAAGTCATGTCCCCTTGTTTGAATCTTCCCTACTCTCAATGGGAAAAGCTTATCCACGTCCACTCTGTCTACCCCGCTCATCATTTTAAAGACCTCTATCAAGTCCCCTCTTAACCTTCTGCGCTCCAAAGAATAAAGACCTAACTTGTTCAACCTTTCTCTGTAACTTAGTTGCTGAAACCCAGGCAACATTCTAGTATATCTCCTCTGTACTCTCTCTATTTTGTTGACATCCTTCCTATAATTAGGCGACCAAAATTGTACTCCATACTCCAGAATTGGCCTCACCAATGCCTTGTACAATTTTAACATTACATCCCAACTTCTATATTCAATGCTCTGATTTATAAAGGCCAGCACACCAAAAGCTTTCTTTACCACCCTATCTACATGAGATTCCACCTTCAGGGAACTATGCACAGTTATTCCTAGATCCCTCTGTTCAACTGAATTCCTCAATTCCCTACCGTTTACCATGTGTACATCCTCTGTTGTGCCTTTTTGACTGTGGAGTCGATGGTGGCCCCCCCCCCCCCCATTTAAGTTCACTGGAGATGATGGTCCCCAGGAAATTAAAAGACTATTCTCACAGGTGGCCTCTGCAACCACTCCACAGCCCAGGAAAGACACAAAGTGCTGGAGTAACTCAGCGAGTCAGGCAGAAAACCTGGAGAACATTGATAGGTGACATTTTGGGTCGAGTTCCTTCTTCATAGTCTGAAGAGACAGGTGATAGAGACCACACAAAATGACGGAGTAACTCAGCGGGACAGGCAGCATCGCTGGAGAGAAGGAATAGGTGACCCTTCTTGAGATGCTGCTTGTCCCGCTGAGTTACTCCAGCATTTTGAGTCTATCTTCGGTTTAAACCAGCATCTGGTGTTCTTTCTACACATTTGGTCTGAAGAGATAGAGATAGGTGAGGCTCGGGTCTGGACCCTTCTTCATACTGAGAGTCAGGGGAGAGGGAAATAGAGGGATGAAATGGTACAGAGCTAATCAAAGCCAGCACCGATGGCCAAGGAGCCCACAATGGTCCATTGTGGCTGTGGAGGAGGTGATAACGAAGGGATACGAACGGTGGAACTAGCAGGATGACTAGAGTGGGGGAGGGACGGAGAGAGAGGGAGTGCAAGGGTTACTTGAAATGAGGGAAATCAATGTTCATACTGCAGGCTGACCCGCTGAGTTACTCCAGCATTTTGTGTCTGTCTTAACAAGAGGAGTTGAGTATAGGAGCCAAGAGATCCTTCTGCAGTTGTACAGGGCCCTAGTGAGACCACACCTGGAGTATTGTGTGCAGTTTTTGTCTCCAAATTTGAGGAAGGACATTCTTGCTATTGAGGGAGTGCAGTGTAGGTTTACAAGGTTAATTCCCGGGATGGCGGGACTGTCATATGTTGATAGACTGGATCGACTGGGCTTGTGTACACTGGAATTGAGAAGGATGAGAGGGGATCTTATTGAAACATATAAGATTATTAAGGGATTGGACACGCTAGAGGCAGGAAACATGTTCCCGATTTTGGGGGAGTCCAGAACCAGGGGCCACAGTTTAAGAATACAGGGTTGGCCATTTAGAACGGAGATGAGGAAAAACCTTTTCACCCAGGGAGTTGTGAATCTGTGGACTTCTCTGCCTCAGAAGGCAGTGGAGGCCAATTCTATGGATGCTGTCAAAAGAGAGTTAGATAGGGCTCTTAAAGATAGTGATATTGGGAGAAGGCAGGAACGGGGTACTGATTGGGGATGATCAGCCATGATCACATTGAATGGCGGTGCTGGCTCTGAATGGCCTACTCCTGCACCTATTGTCCATTGTCTATTGTCTCTGGTGAAAAGGAGAATCTGCAGTTACCTCCCACACATCGGAAGAGATAGACCAATCCAAGTGACAGATTTGGATTGCTTCCTCCAGAGGGTGAGGAGAGGCCTGATAGAAGTATATAACATTCTGAGAGGCATAGATAAGGTAGACAGTGATCAGTCTGAAGAAGGGTCTCGACCCGAAAGGTCACCCATTCCTTCGCTCCGTAGATGCTGCCTCACCCGCTGAGTTTCTCCAACATTTTTGGCTACCATCGATTTTTCCAGCATCTGCAGTTCTTTCTTAAACGGGTAGACAGTCAGAACCTTTTGCCCAGGATGGAAAAAAAAAACAAATGCTAGAAGGCATGACTTTAAGGTGAGAGGGGCAATTGTTTACAGTGGTTGTCACCTGCAACGTGCTGCCAGGGTTGGTGGTGGAGGAAGATACAATAATGGTATTTTAGAAGCTATTGGACAGGCACATGCATATGCAGAGTATGGAGGGATGTGGATTCTATGCAGGCTGGTAGGAGTTGAATTTGGCATCATGTTCGGCACAGACATTGTGGGCCAAAGGATCTCTTCCCGTGTTGTCCTATTCCACTGCCCAGTCCATCACGGATTCTGACCTCCCCACCATCGAAGGGATCTATCGAAGTCGCTGCCTCAAAAAGGCTGCCAGCATCATCAGAGACCCGCACCATCCTGGCCACACACTCATCTCACCACTGCCATGAGGAAGAAGGTACAGGAGCCTGAAAACTGTACGGTCCAGGTTCAGGAACAGCTTCTTCCCTACAGCCTTCAGGCTATTAAACATGACAACCTCTGAACTACATAAGACTTTTTCCATTTTGGCCCCCTTCGGTCATGGCTGACCATGGGTGCTATTCCCTATATGGAGGACGCCTGTGCGTGACTTTGTTTAACGTGGGGAGACTGGGGCACAGACGGCCACCCCACGTTCTGGCGCTATGAGGCAGCAACTCTACCGCTGCGCCACCGGGATGAAGATGCGACGATACTGCAGAGTGGCCTAAGACTTTGTGTCGAACGTAAAACTTTTCCAGTGTTCGCCCACCAGTTGCCGAGACTCCACATATGATAGACTGAGCAAATGCTTTAATTACAGGAAACGCTATTTTATGAGCGAATGAACTATTGCGCATTGACATTTTCAGAGCAGCCCAGATGTACAGTAGCTCTGCGGTACAATGGTGAATATAATTTGTAATTTTACCCTAATGATCCAGCCACAAGACCTGTGTAGCAAACATCACTCACACTCACTGAACTAACCCAATCTGTTCCTGTTCTCTCACCCTCCGTGCAAGTCCCTACAGTAGCAAACACAAATCCGAAGGATTTAATTTGTTGTTTAGCAAAATCCCTATAATCCCTATAGTTCGGAGACGCAAGAAACTGCAGGTGATGGAATCCTGAGGAAAAACACAAAGTGCTGGAGTAACTCGATGGGTCAGACGGCGTCTCTGGGGGACGTGGATTCATGACGTTTCAGGTTGGGAATTTTCTTATGACGGATTGATAGAAGGGAGTGCTTTTTATATAGTATTATTTCAAGTTTAGCGTTTGGAGATACAGCGTGGAAACAGGCCCTTCGTCCCACCGGGTCCGAGGGACCAGCAATTCCCCGCACGCTAGCGCTATCCTAGCGTTATCCTACACATTACGGACAATTCTCGCACGCTAGCCCTATCCTACACATTATGGACAATTCTCGCCCACTAGCCCTATCCTACACATTAGGGACAATTCTCGCCCACTAGCCCTATCCTACACATTAGGGACAATTCTCGCCCACTAGCCCTATCCTACACATTAGGGACAATTCTCGCCCACTAGCCCTATCCTACACATTAGGGACAATTCTCGCACGCTAGCCCTATCCTACACATTAGGGACAATTCTCGCCCACTAGCCCTATCCTACACATTACGGACAATTCTCGCACGCTACCCCTATCCTACACATTAGGGACAATTTACCTTTTTTGCCCAAGAGAAATTAACCTACAAGCCCGCACGTCTTTGGAGTGCGGGAGGAAACCGGAGCACCCGGAGAAAACCGCGCAGGTCACGGGGAGAACGTGCAAACTCCGTCCAGGCATTCATTCCATTGCCTTCCATCACAGTGAAGAATGTTGATTCCACTGTGGTGGATGTTTGTGTTAAATTCTATTGTGTATTGTGTGGCTTTTTGATTGTGTGGCTGCATGGTAACTCATTTCACTGTACCTTAAAATGACAAATAAGCTTGAACCTTGAACCTTGAACCCGTAGTCAGGATCGAACCAGGGTCTCTGGCACTGTGAGGAGGAGGCAGCTCTACCTGCTGCGCCAATGTGTGTTTTACGACTCTAAAGGCCCTGTCCCACTTTCCCGAGTTACTCACGAACTGTCCCGAGTTTTCCCCTCGATTCGAACTCGGAGAATTATGGTAATAGCCGTTCATAGGTCCTCGGGGCTATTTTTTAAAAACTCGAGGACATTTTTTCAACATGTTGAAAAAACCCGTCCCGACTTACCTGATGCCCCGGGATCCTACGGCTGGCGTTGCGAGCCGCTACGAAACATCTACGGACTCTTACGGCCTCCTACGGACTCGCTACCGACATTCCCCGACATTCCCCGAGTTCGAATCAAGGGGAAAACTCGGGAGAGTTCGTGAGTAACTCGGGAAAGTGGGAGAGGGCCTTAGAAACATAGAACATAGAAACATAGAAAATAGGTGCAGGAGGAGGCCATTCGGCCCTTCGAGCCAGCACCGCCATTCATTATGACCATGGCTGATTGTCCCCTATCAATAACCCGTGCCTGCCTTCTCCCCATATCCCTTGACTCCACTAGCCCCTAGAGCTCTATCTTAACCCACAAAGAGCAGCAAGACCGTGGTAGAATGGGAGGAGGCGTGGTGGGCATTGGAAGGGGCAGCAGGTTCATTCGGCAGCACGATCCACCCCCACTTTCAAGGACATTTTACGAGCTTACGGATTTATAAATCAGAGAACGCAAGACTAAAGATGACATTTTGCAAGCTGGGGTGAGCTGTGTTTTAATGAGCTTGCAGTAATCCAGGTTCCAAGCTTTCCAACACAGCACAGCTAAGCTCTCAAAACAGCAAGACCAGCCTGGGTGACACAGTGAAATATAAAACGCCCTGTAGAAATGGCAGGATTTACATAAAGCAATTTCCTCCATGTCTCACATGTTTTTCAAAATTAATACATATTGACAGAGAAATTATCCCTTCTGATGTCTTCCTGAACTGTGCGGGAAGCCAAAGTGCTTGTGCAGCTCACACATCAAATGGAAATGCAACTTAAGTATTCTGAAGCGTCGCTAAAAAAGATTAAGAAAAGGCTTTCCTAAAGGTGAAGAGAAAAAAAAACTCCGATCGGATCTCTCACAATACCCCATACAAGTGTAAGCTTCCCGTAAAGATCTACTTTGAAGTACAATTCAGATGAAAAACTTGCATTTGTTGTGCTTTTCAGTAGCTGGGGCACAGGGAAATGTAGAATGAAAACAGCAGTAAGTGAGATAACTATTGTATTGGGATCGTGGCTCGTTCTCAATCCAGACCAGCTGCCTCTCTGATCACGACAGCCATCATTTCCCTCGGTGTCCAAAAATGTGCCAATAGACAATAGACAATAGGTGCTGGAGTAGGCCATTCGGCCCTCCGAGCCAGCACCGCCATTCAATGTGATCATGGCTGATCATCCCCAATCAGTACCCCCGTTCCTGCCTTGTCCCCATAATACATAGATACATAGATACATAGAAAATAGGTGCAGGTGTAGGCCATTCGGCCCTTCGAGCCTGCACCGCCATTCAATATGATCATGGCTGATCATCCAACTCAGTATCCCGTACCTGCCTTCTCTCCATACCCCCTGATCCCCTTAGCCACAAGGGCCACATCTAACTCCCTCTTAAATATAGCCAATGAACTGGCCTCAACTACCCTCTGTGGCAGAGAGTTCCAGAGATTCACCACTCTCTGTGTGAAAACGTTTTTCCTCATCTTGGTCTTAAAGGATTTCCCCCTTATCCTTAAGCTGTGACCCCTTGTCCTTGACTTCCCCAACATCGGGAACAATCTTCCTGCATCTAGCCTGTCCAACCCCATAAGAATTTTGTACGTTTCTATAAGATCCCCTCTCAATCTCCTAAATTCTAGCGAGTATAAGCCAAGTCTATCCAGTCTTTCTTCATATGAAAGTCCTGACATCCCAGGAATCAGTCTGGTGAACCTTCTCTGCACTCACTCTATGGCTATAATGTCCTGCCTCTGCTATCTTTAAGAGCCCTATCTAACTCTGTCTTGAAACTATCCAGAGAACCGGCCTCCACCCGCCCTCTGAAGCAGAGAATTCCACAGACTCACAACTTGAGAGATTTTTTTTTTACAATTCAGTCAGATTTTTGTGAAGATGGGTACAGTTTTGGACACTGATAGAATATTCATGTTGAAAAAACATGCAAGACGCGGAGGAAAAAGGTTACGGAGAGATGTCAGGAGAATGGGGTTGAGCGGGAGAGATAGACCAGCCAAGATTGAATGGCGGATTAGACTTGATGGGCTGAATGGCCTAATTCAGCTCCTCTTCTTACGGTCTTAAAAGGACACAAAGTGCTGAAGAAACTCAGCGGGTCAGGCAGTGTCTGTGGAGAACATGGATAGGAGACGCGATCCTTCTTCGGACCGGACTTAAAACGCCACCTATTCAAAGTTTCTCCACAGATGCTGCCTGACCCGCTGAGTTACTCCAGACCTTTGTGTCCTTCTCTGTAACACATCTGCAGTTCCTTGTTTCCACATTAAGGCATGGAATAAATTGCTTAAGACTTGTCCCACCGTGTTCTAAACATGCTGATCATCCTGACTCTCCTTACTTGCCTTTAAGATTGGTTTTCGGTTTAGGTTTCGGTTTATCATTGTCACACGTACGGAGGTACAGTGACAAGCTTTGTTTTGCATGCTATCCAAACAAATTAGATAATACCATACATCAATACAATCTCAGGTCAGGTCAGGGGGGAGTTCCCCCCCGCCACGGGTACCATGTAATCCCGTGCTACCCGCTCCATGGTCGGATAGTCGGCGACTAAACCGTCTCCCCCACCTGGTTTGCCAGGTGAGGAGGGGGGCTGTGGACCCCCAGCAGGACCAAAAACAAGACCTGTCAAAGGGCGGATGAGCTCCTAGCGAGCCGACGGCCATCCACACTTCAGTAAAAGTTGCGATCACTGTCGTACATGGCATTGTAAGACAATAGACAATCGACAATAGACACAGTGAAGGAGTAGGCCGTTCGGCCCTTCAAGCAGCACCGCCATTCACTGTCATCATGGCTGATCATTCAACTCAGTATCCTGTACATCCACAATCAGTACCCCATTTCTGCCTTCTCCCCATATCCCCTGACTCCGTTATCTTTAAGAGCCCTATCTAGCTCTTTCTTGAAAGCATCCAGAGAACTGGCCTCCACCGCCCTCTGAGGCAGAGAATTCCACATACTCACAACTCTCTGTGAGAAAAAGTGTTTCCTCATCTCCTTTCTAAATGGCTTACTCCTTATTCTTAAACTATGACCTCTGGTTCTGGACTCCCCCAACATGGGGAACATGTTTCCTGCCTCTAGCGTGTCCAAACCCTTAATAATCTTATATGTTTTGATAAGATTCCCTCTCATCCTTCTAAACTCCAGAGTGTACAAGCCCAGCCGCTCCATTCTCTCAGCATATGACAGTCCCGCCATCCCGGGAATTAACCTGGTAAACCTACGCTGCACTCCCTCAATAGCAAGAATGTCCTTCCTCAAATTACGGGACCAAAGGAACGATGATAAAACACACACACACACCAAAATCCTAGACAACCAGCGGCGGAAGTCCGCAGGAACTGGAGGACAAAGATGTACGGTGCGTCCGTCACCGTTCCCGCCGGAAACCAGCGCCACTGCGTCGCTAATGTTTTCAACGATGATGAGCAGATGAATTAATACAATCAAATCAAACTCAAGTACAGCGGATGGAGCAAAGGGGAAGATACAGAGTGCAGAGAGTATAGTTCTCAGCATTGTAATGCATGGACAAAGTCCAATGTCCGCAATGGGGTAGAGGTGAATCATACAGTACTCTAGCTTCTAGCTTCTTCTTCTTCTGTCGTGTGTCTTTTAGACCTGCAGCTCCGTTGAGGCGAGCCAGACCAACGTGTCATCGTCCAGGTCAATCACACCTCGTTCACCATTCGGTGGCCGGTGTTTGGGGCAACTGGTGACTCTGTGCTCCACTGTCTGTGTTGGGTCCCCACACTCGTAGGAGGCGCTCGCTGTCCACGAGGCCCCACCTCTTCATCGCTACTCCATAGCATCCGATGCCTGTCCTCAAGCGGTTGAGGGTTGTCCACTGCTTTCGGGGCAGGTCCTGGCCAGGGACGTCCATGGGGTCATCAATGTAATGGTGTAGCCTAGATGGTTCCGCTGACTTCCACTGGTCTCTCCATCTCGTCTTGACCCAGGCGGCCTTAGAGGCGTCAGCCGGTGTTGTGCAGAGCAGCTCTTGGGCTTGCGTGGCAAAGGGGTGCCGTGACTTGAGGCGCACTCGTCGTGGTGTCTCTGTGACGATCTGATGGAGGAGGTGGGATTCACTGGTCTGTGCCTTTCGAGAGAGGGCCAGCGTGGGCCAGTACTCTAGCTTATGGACAGACTGTTCAGAACCATATAACCATATAACAATTACAGCATGGAAACAGGCCATCTCGGCCCTTCAAGTACATGCCGAACACTTTTTCTCCCTTAGTCCCATCTACCTGCACTCAGACCATAACCCTCCATTCCTTTCTCGTCCATATACCCATCCAATCTATTTTTAAATGATAAAATCGAACCTGCCTCCACCACTTCCACTGGAAGCTCATTCCACACAGCTACCACTCTCTGAGTAAAGAAGTTCCCCCTAATGTTCCCCCTAAACTTCTGTCCCTTAATTCTCAAGTCATATCCCCTTGTTTGAATCTTCCCTACTCTCAATGGGAAAAGCTTATCCACGTCAACTCTGTCTATCTCTCTCATCATTTTACAGACCTCTATCAAATCCCCCCTTAACCTTCTGCGCTCCATAGAATGAAGACCTAACTTGTTCAGCCTTTCTCTGTAACTTAGTTGCTGAAACCCAGGCAACATTCTCGTAAATCTCCTCTGTACTCTCTCTATTTTGTTGACATCTGAGTCTGAGAAGTTTGAGAACAGCGGAGAACGAAATTGTTCCTGAGCCTGGTGGAGCACGCTTTCAGGCTTCTGCTTCTTCTACCCGTCAAAAGCAGGCAGCGCAGTGGCACAGTGGTAGAGAGTGCCAGGGACCAGGGTTCCAACTTGACTCCGGGTGCTGTCTGTGTGGAGTTTGTAGGTCTTCCCTGTGTCTGCTCTGGGTGAGGGGTTTTTCCGGGTGCTCAGGGTTCCCTCCCGAAAATCCAAAGATGTACTGGTTTGTAGGTTAATTGGCTTTGGGAAACGATCTGAGGGTCAGATCAGATGTTTTTTTTTTATTTTTTTTATTTTTTTTAAATAATTTTTTTAATAGAAGTACGGTAGATTACAGTAATGTACAACACGTATATATTAATACATTTTTTGTACCGCTTCACTTTTTTAAACTTTAAGAAAGAAAAAGAAAGAAGTAAGAAAAGTGAAGAAAGTGCGCAAAGGTTGTGAAGTGCAAAAGAGTGTTGGGAAAAGAAAGCCCCTTAGAAAAGAAGTTAGAGAAGGAAGTAAAGTTAGAAAATAGACCCTAGAAAAGAAAGAGAAAGAAAGAAGGAACAATCGCTCTATTATAACTCTTATAACATACTTCATAGAGAAGGAACTACCAACCAAGTCTGTTTTTGTTTTACCTCCCATTACCAGGTCCAGATACCTTTTATTTATTTATTTGTTTTTCTAAATTACTATTGCACCTCATGCTTGTAATAGGTCCAAAAACGTAGACCACGTCTTTTGAAATTGGTCTACTTTGCCTACTAGGAGGAATCTCATCTCTTCCAGATGTAATGTTTCCAACATATTTGATGTCCACATTTTTATTGTTGGTGTGGGCGCATTTTTCCAGAATTTAAGTATAAGCTTTTTTCCCATAGTTCCCAGATGTTTAAGAATAAACTGCAGATGCTGGAAAAATCGAAGGTAGACAAAAATGCTGGAGAATCTCAGCGGGTGAGGCAGCATCCATGGAGCGAAGGAATAGGTGAAGTTTCAGGTCGAGACCCTTCCTCAGATCCGAAACATCATCTATTTCCTTCGCTCCATAGATACTGCCTCACCCACTGAGTTTCTCCAGCATTTTTGCCTAAGATCGGTCTCGACCCGAAACGTCACCCATTCCTTCTCTCCAGAGATGCAGCCTGTCCCGCTGAGTTACTCCAGCTCTTTGTGTCTATCTTCGGTTTAAACCAGCATCTGCAATTCCTTTCCAAACAAAACTATTGGTGGTGACCCTGGGGCAAGGGGATATGATGATGAGAAACTGACTTGGATAATTGTGTTCAGTTCTGGTCACTCTGCTATAGGATGTTGTTCAGATGGAAAGAGTGCAGAGAAGATCTTAGAAACATAGAAACATAGAAAATAGGTGCAGGAGTAGACCATTCAATATGATCATGGCTGATCATCCAACTCAGTATCCTGCTCTCCATACCCCCTGATCCCTTTAGACACAAGGGCCACATCTAACTCCCTCTTAAATATAGATAATGAACTGGCCTCGACTACCTTCTGTGGCAGAGAGTTCCAGAGATTCACCACTCACTGTGTGAAAAATGTTTTTCTCATCTCGGTCCTAAAGGATTTCCCCTTAATCCTTAAACTGTGTCCCCTTGTCCTAGACTTCCCCAACATCGGGAACAATCTTCCTGCATCTAGCCTGTCCAACCCCTTAAGAATTTTGTAAGTTTCTATAAGATCCCCCCTCAATCTTCTAAATTCTAGCGAGTACAAGCCGAGTCTATCCAGTCTTTCTTCATATGAAAGTCCTGACATCCCAGGAATCAATCTGGTGAACCTTCTCTGTACTCCCTCTATGGCAAGAATGTCTTTCCTCAGATTTGGAGACCGAAACTGTACGCAATACTCCAGGTGTGGTCTCACCAAGACCCTGTACAACTGCAGTAGAACCTCCCTGCTCCTATACTCAAATCCTTTTGCTATGAATGCTAACATACCATTCGCTTTCTTCACTGCCTGCTGCACCTGCATGCCTACTTTCAATGACTGGTGTACCATGACACCCAGGTCTTGTTGCATATCCCCTTTTTCTAATCGGCCACCATTTAGATAATAGTCTACTTTCCTGTTTTTGCCACCAAAGTGGATAACCTCACATTTATCCACATATAACCTCACATTTATCCACATATAACCTCACATTTATCCACATATGGATCTATGACAATCCTGCCAGGATTTACTGGTAGGGAAAGATTGGGGAGGCAAGGACTGCCGACCAACATGTTCCATCTACACTAGTCCCACCTGCCCACCTCTCTGAACCTTTCCTATCCATGCACCTGTCCAAATGTTGTTTAAACATTGTGATAGTACCTGACTCAATAGCCTGTTCTATCATCATGTTCCATATACCCACCTCCCTCCGTGTGAAGAAAAGTTGCCCCTCAAACAGATTACTATCTAAATGGCGTCAAGTTGGGAAAAGGGGAAGTACAACGGGCTCTGGGCGTCCTTGTTCATCAGTCTATGAAAGTAAGCATGCAGGTACAGCAGGCAGTGAAGAAATCGAATGGCATGTTGGCCTTTGTGACAAGAGGAGTCGAGTATAGGAGCAAAGAGGTCCTTCTGCAGGTGTACAGAGCCCTAGTGAGACCACACCTGGAGTATTGTGTGCAGTTTTGGTCCCCTAATTTGAGTAAGGACATTCTTGCTATTGAGGGAGTGCAGCGTAAGTTTACAAGGTTAATTCCCGGGATGGCGGGACTGTCATATGCTGAGAGAATGGAGCAGCTGGGGATGTACACTCTGGAGTTTAGAAGGATGAGAGGATATCTCATTGAAACATATACGATTGTTAAGGGTTTGGACACGCTAGAGGCAGGAAACATGTTTCCGATGTTGGGGGAGTCCAGAACCAGGGGCCACAGTTTAAGAATAAGGGGTAAGCCATTTAGAACGGAGACGAGGAAACACTTTTTCTCACAGAGAGTTGTGAGTCTGTGGAATTCTCTGCCTCAGAGGGTGGTGGAGGCCGGTTCTCTGGATGCTTTCAAGAGAGAGCTAGATAGAGCTCTTAAAGATAGCGGAGTCAGGGGATATGGGGAGAAGGCAGGAACGGGGAACTGATTGGAGAAGATCAGCCATGATCACATTGAATGGCGGTGCTGGCTCGAAGGGCCGAATGGCCTACTCCTGCACCTATTGTTTATTGTCAAACTCCTAATAAATGATTCGCTCTCTCACCTTAAACCTATGGCCTCTTGTCCTTGATTTCCGCTTCTGTAGGTAAAAGGCTCTTTGCACGATAGCAACTTTGCATGAGACCCCTACTCTGGGTAAAAGACTAGGCATTCACCTTCTCTACTAACCCTCATGATCTTATACATCTCATTACCCACTCATCCTCCTGCGCAAAGCGTTTTACTGTGCCTCGGTACACGTGACAATTAACTAAACTGAACTGAATTTCTGGGATCCCTGGGATGGCGGGACTGTCATATGAGGAAAGATTGAAAGACTAGGCTTGTATTCACTGGAGTTTAGAAGAATGAGGGGGGATCTTATAGAAACATATAAAATTATAAAAGGACTGGACAAGCTAGATGCAGGAAAAATGTTCCCAATGTTGGGCGAGTCCAGAACCAGGTGCCACAGTCTTAGAATAAAGGGGAGGTCATTTAAAACTGAGGTGAGAAAAAACTTTTTCATCCAGAGAGTTGTGAATTTATGGAATTCCCTGCCACAGAGGGCAGTGGAGGCCAAATCACTTGATGGATTTAAGAGAGAGTTAGATAGAGCTCTAGGGGCTAGTGGAGTCAAGGGATATGGGGAGAAGGCAGGCACGGGTTATTGATTGGGGACGATCAGCCATGATCACAATGAATGGTGGTGCTGGCTCGAAGGGCCGAATGGCCTCATCCTGCACGTATTTTCTATGTTTCTAGGAATCAAGTGCTGGAGGAACACAGAGGGTGAGGCAGCATCTGCGGAGGGAATGGACAGGCAATGTTTCTGCATGAAGGTAGACACCAAATGCTGGAGTAACTCAACGGGGACAGGCAGCACCTCTGGAGAGAAGGAATGGGTGACCCGAAGGTGACCTTCTTCGGGCCGAGACCCTTCTTCAGATCCTCTTCAGATGGACATTTTGCTGATCTGTATTATGCCCATGACTAATAGCAGTCACTAATAGCATGGGAATGGGGGTGAATAATTTCCTACTTTGAACATTTCATCAGCCTAATTATGCCTCTCTCGTATTTATGGAAATATAAAAGAGTTGAGTGAATTTTTATTATGAGCCTTTTAGTGGTCTAATGGGAGTTCTGGGAACTGACTCTTGTCATTCCAGTAATTGGATATCTTCCATTCAATCCCACTGCATGCTACAGAATCCCAATCCTTCATGATTTGTATACACACGCAGAGATTTGAACAATGTGGACAAAGAACACAGAAGAGTACGGCACGGGAACAGGCCCTTCGGCCCACCGGTTCCGCGCTGACCAGCGATCCCCATACACTAACACTATCCGACACGCACCAGGGACAATTTTTACATTGACACCAAGCCAATTAACCTACAAACCTGTATGTCATTCGAGTGTGGGAGGAAACCGAAGATCTCGGAGAAAACCCACGCAGGTCACGGGGAGAACGTGCAAACCCCATACAGACAGAAACATAGAAAAATAGGTGCAGGAGTAGGCCATTCGAGCATTTGAGTCAATATGATCATGGCTGACCATGTAAAATCAGTAGCCCGTCCCTGCTTTTTAACCATATCCCTTGATTCCTTTAGTCCCAAGAGCTAAATCTAACTCTCTCTTGAAAACTGCACCCATAGCCAGGATTGAACCGGAGTCTCCCACGGAGAAAGGGTCTGTCCCACTTTCACGACCTAATTCACGACCTTTTTTACTCGTGGACATTTTTCATCATGTTGAAAGAACGCCCCGACCCACTGGATGCCACGGGTACCTACGACTAGCATCAAGACCTACCTACGACCTCCTACGACCTCGTGACGACCATGCTGCGAGTACGAATAAAGGGCAAACTCGGCAGAGGTCGTGAATTAGGTCGTGAAAGTGGGACAGGCCCATAAGGCAGAATCTCTCGTTTTCCTCTCCCCTGACTCTCAGCCTGATGAAGGGTCTCGACCCAAAACATCGCCCATTCCTTCTCTCCAGAGACGCTAGCTGACCCGCTGAGTTACTCCAGCATTTTGTGTCTATGTGAATTGAAGCAGGATTTGGCTGTTCAGCTCTGCTAGCTTGGTTTGACACTTAGCAACATCGTGGCTGAAGTTTTACCTCAAAACAACTGTCTGGCACCAACCCCATATTCCTTGGTATCCAAATACTTATCGATCTGTGTCTCAGACCCTCTCTGTGACTGCGCCTCCACTGCCCCCTTGGGGGCAGAAATCCAATCATTCCTGCCTCTCATCATCACCATCTTGAATGGTTGACCTCTTATTTTGGCACTTTAACCCCCTCCAACTCATCTCAGACAACAATGAATCACAATACCATCAAACAGTGGACAGCGCAGTCAAATGGTGCGCAGAAAACAACCTCCAGCTTAACACCTCAAAAACCTTAGAAACCATCATAGATTTCAGACGCAAACAAAACCTCAAACCCGCGGTCCATGTCAACTCCCATCCCATAACCTCCACGAACTTATTTAAGTTTCTGGGCACTTATATCTGCAATAATCTAAAATGGCACATCAATGCTGACCACATCATTAAGAAAGGACAACAACGCCTATACTTCCTCAGACAGCTCAAGAAGTTCAGAGTCCACAAACACCTCCTGGTACGCTTCTATCAATCCATCATTGAAAGCATCATCACCTCCTCAATCACAGTCTGGTACGGAAACACTGACAGTCACTCACTACACAGAATACAGCGCATTGTCTCCAAGGCCTCTAGGATCATCAACTCTCCCCTCCCCTCAATCCATTCCATTTACCTCCAACGTACCTCAAAACGGGCAACAAAGATCATCTCGGACCCCTCCCATCCAGCAAACCACCTTTTCCAGTCTCTCCCTTCAGGGAGGCGCCTTAGGTCACTTGCTACAAAATCCACCCGTTTTAAAAACAGTTTCTTCCCCTCAGCAATAAGAACACTTAATTCCCTCCAATAACTTTTTGACTTTGATGTATACAGTGTCTTGTCTATGGTTTTTGTCTGTTCTTTTGCACTATGTATTGTTGGTGAGATTTGTGATTTGTGATGTGCTTTATTATTATTGTTGTTAGTGTTAATGAGCTAAAGCAGTACCATCATGTACCGAACCCAATTACCACCAACCCTGGTCGTGTGGCAAATAAAGTTTCTATTCTATTCTATATCATCATCCATGCAAGGATTTTGTACATTTCAGTGAGATCGCCTCTCGTCCTTGGAAAGAGAGCGCAGTCTACCTATTCTCTCGGCAAGGCCAGCAGCATAATCAAGGACCAGTCTCAGCCCAGCCACCCCCTCTTCTCCCCTCTCCCAACAGGCGAGAGGGACGGAAATTTGCCTCCACCAAACACCCTTGGCAGTGTGATCGAAAACGCACACCTCCAGAATCAGGGACAGTTTCTTTTCAGCAGTTATCAGGCAACGGAACCGTCTTCTCACCAACTAGTGAGCGGTCCTGAACTACTATCTACCTCATTGGAGACCCTCAAACTCTCTTTAATCGGACCATATGGGCCTGTCCCACTTAGGCGATTTTTCAGCGGACTGCCGGCGACTGTCAAGTTGCCGACACTCACCTGAAAAACCAGGAACTGGAACGGCAACTGTCAGAGTGGAACACACACACACCCCCACACACACACACACAAACACATCGCAAAGGCAGGGGCCCGGGTAAGCGGGGGAGCGCTGTCTGAAATTCACACGGTACAAAGCCAAGGTGATACAGACACACACCGCGATGAACAGGAAGGTTGGCGCTGTAATTAAGACGGCTAGCACAGTGTATGGTAAGTCCTTTAAAAGAAGGGGGGAGAGGGGGGGGGGAAGAAGGGGGTGAAGGAGTGGAGACAACTTTTAATAAGCCAGAGATACACAGCTGTGAAGTTCGCCGGACATTTAACATTAGCGGTCGGTTATCTTTGGTTCTGAAAACTCGTGCTTACGTTTTTTTCCCCCAATGAGCCAATGAAAATGCCCGGTCAGCAATGGCGATTAACTAAAACTACCTACGGCTACCTCGACTACCCATAACAACACGGCGACCCCACTACAACTGCACCTACGACTACAGGATTATCGATTATATCCATGGCAACCAATTTTTGGTCGCAGAAAACTTTTCAACATGTTGAATTTGCGGCGACCATACTGAGGCCGCGACCAGTTCCCAGAATGCGGGAACTCCTCGCGACCATGAAGGAGACTCACCAGAGACCACCAGCGAACATGTGGCGATCATGTGGCGAGCGCAGAGTCTCCTGCACTCGCCTAAAAAGTCGCCTAAGTGGGACAGGCACATTACTGGACTTGAATTTGCTCAGAACGGAGCAGCTGGGCTTGTGCACTGTGGAGTTTAGAAGGATGAAAGGATATATTATTGAAACATATACGATTTTTAAGGGCTTGGATACGCTAGAGGCAGGAAAAATGTTCCCGATGTTGGGGGAGTCCAGAACCAAGGGCCACAGTTTAAGAATAAGGAGTAAGCCATTTAGAATGAGGACGAGGAAACACTTTTTCTCACAGAGAGTTGTGAGTGTGGAATTCTCTGCCTCAGAGGGCGGTGGAGGCAGGTTCTCTGGATGCGTTCAAGAGAGAGCTAGATAGGGCTCTTAAAAATAGCGGAGTCAGGGGATATGGGGAGAAGGCAGGAACGGGGTACTGATTGGCGATGATCAGCATTGAATGCGGTGCTGGTTCGAAGAGCCGAATGGCCTACTCCTGCACCTGTTGTCTATTGTCTATTGTCAAAACATTATACCCTTTATCCTGCATCTGTAGACTGTGGAAGGCTAGATTAATAATCAGGTGTAGTCTATTCACACAACAAAGAGCTTTTCACTGTACCTCCGTACACGTGACAATACTCAACAAAACTAAACTAAACTCTCCTCGAGTGGCAAACTCCCATTCCAGGAGTAAATCGAATTATAGCGAGACATGTGTTGTGAAACAAAGTGATCTTTATTATGTTATACAGAGATCAGCTCACACGCGACTGGGGATGGTTCTCCCAGAGTTCTCCATATATATCAGGGCACACCCCGAAACCACTTGACGACATCTTCCCGCCAAACGCCAGTCACGTGACCCTGCCAGGCCTAGTGCCGAGGGTTGGCCCAGTAAGTGTCCTAACCACCAGGTGGCGCCACATAATGAACCTTCACTGCATGTCTTCCGATGCAAGGCCGCTCTCCTGCTCAATCTCCATATTTATTGATCCCCCCACTCCGGACAGTACTCCAGGAGCAGTCTCACCAGAGCCCCGCAGAACTACCAGCATGACATCTTTACTCTTCTTCACAAATCCATTGGCAACGAAGACCACCATATCCTCTGCCTTCGCTAATGCTTGCTGAACCGGCTGAGGTAAGGAAATATTGACCGCAATGGAAACTTGCACGCAAGAATACGTCTGGGATTCGTATATGCGCTCAGAGGTTGGCTGACCGGGCAAACCAGCTCACAAATAGGGCAGCGGTAGAGTTGCTGCCTAGCAGTGCCAGAGACCCACGTTCGATCTTGGCTATGGGTGCTGTCTGTGCGGAGTTTGCACGTTCTCCCTGTGACCAGGTGGGTTTTCCATGTGACCAGGTGCTCCTGATTCCTCCCTCACTCCAAAGACTTGCAAGTTTGTAAGTTAATTGGCTTTTGCAAAAATTATAAATGACTCCAAGTTTGTAGAATACTGCTCGTGTACGGGGAATCGCTGATTGGCGTGGACTCGGTGGACTGATGGGCCTGTTTCCGCACTGTATCTCTAATCGAAAACCAAATGAAATAGTGTCATCAGTCCGTAAGAATATAGTAACAAGGAACTGCAGATTTTGGTTTACCAAAGAAAGGCTCAACATTCTGGAGTAACTCAGTGGGTCAGACAGCAGCAGCTCTGGAGAATATGGATTGGTGATGTTCAGACTGAAGAAGGGTCCCAACCCGAAATATTTGCTAGCTCTGGGCCTGTACTCGCTGGAATTTGGAAGGGACCTCATTGAAACTTGCCGAATAATGAAAAGGCTGGATAGAGTGGATGCAGTGAGGATATTTCCAGTAGTGAGAGACTCTAGAACAGGGGTGGGGAACCTGCGGCCTTAAGGCTGCATGCGGCCTTCTAGGCCATTAAGTGCGGCCTTTTGAATGAATCCAAAGCAAATCCTCTTATTTTTATTTAAGAAGGAACTGCAGATGCTGGAAAATCAAAGGTAGACAAAAATGCTGGAGAAACTCAGCGGGTGAGGCAGCATCTATGGAGTGAAGGAAATAGGCGACGTTTCGGGTCGAGACCTTTCTTCAGGTCTGAAGAAGAGTCTCGACCTGAAACATCGCCCATTTCCTTCACTCCATAGATGCTGCCTCACCCGCTGAGTTTCTCCAGCATTTTTGTCTACCTTTTATTTTTCTTAATATGTTTTTGTTCGTCTTTTATTATTTTAATTTTAATCTTAAAATGAACGTATTTAAAATACCAAAGAGTAAAAGAAGATTCAACTAAATAATCCTCCATGACTGATGGCCACAATTAAAACGTTAGTAAGTCATGAGGGCTATTTTTAACAAAATAATGTACATTTTGAAGTATATCTAATTGAAGTATCTTGGATGCGGCCTTATTAGATTACAGCTAACTTAATGCGGCATTCCAACATGAAAAGGTTCCCCACCCCTGCTCTGGAACCAGAGGGCACAGCCTCAGAATAAAAGGACGTTCCTTTAGGAAGGAGATGAGGAGGAATTTCTTTAGCCAGAGAGTGGTGAATCTGTGGAATTCATTGCCACAAAAGGCTTGGAGGTCGAGTCATAGAGTGATACAGTGTGGAAACAGGCCCTTCGGCCCAACTTGCCCGCACCGGCCAACAACCTGTCCCAGCTACACTAGTCCCACTTGCCCGCGTTTGGTCCATATCCCTCCAAACCTGTCCTATCCATGTGCCTGTATAACTGTTTCTTAAATTATGGGATAGTCCCTGCCTCATCTACCTCCTCTGGCAGCTTGTTCCATACTCCCACCACCCTTTGTGTGGAAAAGGTTACCCCTCAGATTCCTATTGAATCTTTTTCCCTTCACCTTAAACCTATGTCCTCTGGTCCTCAATTCACCTACTCTGGGCAAGAGACTGTGCATCTGTTACAAAGAGAACGTGCAAACTCCATAAAAATAGCATCCGTGGTAAGGCTCGATTAGTACGGGTGTCAGGGGTGATGGGGAGAAGGCAGGAGAATGGGGTTTGGAGGGAAAGAAGTTTAGGGGTAACATTAGGGGGAACTTCTTTACTCAGAGAGTGGTAGCTGTGTGGAATGAGCTTCCAGTGGAAGTGGTGGAGGCAGGTTCGATTTTATCCTTTAAAAATAGATTGGATGGGTATATGGACGGGAAAGGAATGGAGGGTTATGGTCTGAGTGCAGGTAGATGGGACTAGGGGGAAGTATTTATTTAAAAAAATAAAAAAAATATTCGGCTCGGACTTGAAGAGCCGAGATGGCCTGTTTCCGTGCTGTAATGGTTATATGGTTATATGGTTATATGGAAAGATAGATCAGCCATGATTGAATGGCGGAGTAGACTTGATGGGCCGAATGGCTTAAATCTTCCCCTATCACTTATGATCTTATGAACTTAAGACTAGTATTGTGTAGTGTTCAAGAACCTGATGTTTTAGTTGAGTTTAGATTAGTTTAGAGATACAGTGCGGAAACAGGCCCTTCGGCCCACGAATGGCCTAATTCTTCTCCTATCATTTATGAAATTATGAACCCGGGTCTCTGGCACTGTAAAGGCAGCAACTCTACCGCTGCGCCACTTTGCCGCCCCTTTGAGATTCTTTGAGTAATTTCAGTTTTATTTAAGATGTGTAAGAGTTTATTCTTAGTTTTTTAGTAAGGAACGAAAATGTTCCTGCAAAGCCCGTCAGGAAAGTCTGGTCTGCTTGGCTGCGTTCTCATTTTGTGGGGAAACCGAGTGCTTACATTGACTCCAAGCACTGTCCATAGGAACAAGAGGACATGGGACATCTCTATCATCTGTCCACAACCTGCCTCAGTGGTATGGAATAACTCCGTGTGTAAGGTGCATCAAAGTTAATTCTTATTTAGCGACCAGAGGACTCCATTTATCTCAAAGTGAAGCCTGCGTCTCTATTACACAAGGGGAATATTTCAGAAAGGTCAATTGAACTGCCAGTCAGTGTCATTTGTATTATACAACTTGAAGAGTGGAGTGCAATATCTTTCCACTTTATAAAAATGTGGTTAGAGTCCCAGCTACACTAGGCTGGAGTACTCTGTGCATTTCCTCATCTATTGCATCCGCTGCTCTAGGTGTCAGCTGCTCTACATCGGTGAGACCAAGCGCAGGCTTGGCGATCGCTTCGCCCAACACCTCCGCTCAGTTCCCAATAACCAACCTGATCTCCCGGTGGCTCAGCACTTCAACTCCCCCTCCCATTCCGAACCCGACCTTTCTGTCCTGGGCCTCCTCCATGGCCAGAGTGAGTCCCACCGTAAATTGGAGGAGCAGCACCTCATATTTCGCTTGGGTAGTTTACACCCCAGCGGTGTGAACATTGACTTCTCCAATTTCAGGTAGTCCTTGCTGTCTCCCTGTTTCCCCTCCCCTTCCCAGCTCTCCCACAGCCTACAGTCTCCGCCTCTTCCATTCTTCTTCCCGCCCCCACCGCCCCATCCCCTCATCAGTCTGAAGAAGGGTCTCGACCTGAAACATCACCCATTCCTTCGCTCCATAGATGCTGCCTCACCCGCTGAGTTTCTCCAGCATTTTTGTCTACCTTCGATTGTTCCAGCATCTGCAGTTCCTTCTTAAACAAACTGTGCATTTCTGGTCACCACACTGAAGGAATTACGTGATTGCAGTACTGATGTCATGCAGTGAATGACTGGGGAGTGTGCAGAGGGTCCATAGTGATAGGAGAAGAATTTAGGCCATTCGTCCCATCAAGTCTACTCCGCCATTCAATCATGGCTGATCCATCTTTCCCTCTCAACCCCATTCTCCTGCCTTTGCCCCATCACCCCCTGACCTTGGGATCTTGGGTTGCTGGAAGTGGCAACACAAGTGGATATGGAGGTAAAGAAAGCATATGGTATACTTACCTTTATAGGTCACGGCATTCAGTATAAGAGTCAGGAACTCATGTAGCAGCCTGTAATTTGGAGCATTTGGCACAGCGGTAAAGTTGCTGCCTCACAGCGAATGCAGCGCCGGAGATCAGGGTTCGATCCCGACTACGGGCGCTGTCTGTGAGGAGTTTGTACGTTCTCCCCGTGACCTGCGTGGGTTTGCTCCGAGATCTTCGGTTTCCTCCCACACTCCAAAGACGTACGGGTATGTAGGTCAGTTGGCTTGGTGTTAATGTAAAAATTGTCCCTGGTGTGTGTAGGATAGTGTTAACGTGCAGGGATCGCTGGTCGGCACGGACCCAATGGGCCGAAGGGACTGTTTCCGCGCTGTAGCTCTAAACTAAACTAAACGAAGCTATTGTGTGCAATTCTGGTCTCATTGAGAGTGAAGAGTCAAGAGTGGTATATTGTCATATGTATTGAAACAGACCAGTTAAATTCTTACTCATAGCAGCACGACACGTTTGTAAATGCAGAACTCAATAGATCAGATAATAAAGAAGCATTCAAAAAAGTTCAATACATTTTAAAAATTGTGCAAAAAAAATCCTAGAAGAAAATCCCCAGTGCAAACAAGGCAGCTTATACTTTGAGTTCATAGTTCGTAGTGAGTGGTTTCATGTGGAGGCTTTGGAGAGGATTTAGAAAAGGTCCAACCGGATGAATAAATGAATGAATGAATGAATGAATGAATGAGTTTATTTGCCAAGGATGTTCACATACAAGGAATTTGCCTTGGTGCTCCGCTCGCAAGTGACAACGACGTACAGTAACATTAAAGAATGACAAATAAAACATTAAAATTAATTATAAAACATTATGGTTTAAACATGTGAATAAAATAACATAAAATACCAGAGAAAAAGGAGATCAGGTTGCCCGGATTGGAGAGTATTTAGCTGTAACGAGAGGTTGGACAAAACTTGATTTATAGACAATAGGTGCAGGAGTAGGCCATTCGGCCCTTCGAGTCAGCACCGCCATTCAATGTGAACATGGCTGATCATCCACAATCAGTACCCCGTTCCTGCCTTCTCCCCATATCCCCTGACTCCACTATCTTTAAGAGCCCTATCTAACTCTCTCTTGAAAGCATCCAGAGAACCGGCCTCCACCGCCTTCTGAGGCAGTGAATACCACAGACTCACAACTCTCTGTGTTAAAAAAGTGTTTCCTCATCTCCGTTCTAATTGGCTTACCCCTTATTCTTAAACTGTGGCCCCTGGTTCTGGACTCCCCCAACATCGGGAACATGTTTCCTGCCTCTAGCGTGTCCAAACCCTTAATAATCTTATATGTTTCAATGAGATATCCTCTCATCCTTCTAAATTCTAGAGTGTACAAGCCCAGCCGCTCCATTCTCTCAGCGTATGACAATCCTGCCATCCCGGGAATGAACCCTTGTTTTTTTCTGGACTATTGGAGAATGAGCGGTCACCTGATTAAAGTGTAAAATCTGGAGAGTCATAGATAGGGTAGATAGGCTGTCAGAGCCTTTGTCCCAGGGTGGAAATGTCAAAGACTTGAGAGCATTGCTTTAAGATGTGAGAGACAAGGTTCATGGGAGATGTGCGGTTCAGAGATCAATGGGTGCCTGGAACCTGCTGCCTGGGAATATGGTCAAACCAGAGGCAATTGGAATAATTAAGAGGCATTTAGATATCCACATGAGCAAGCAGGAGATAGAGGGATGTCCATATGTAGTCAGATGGGATTAGTTCTTAAACTCATGCGATAGGAGCTGAATTAGGCCATTCAGCCCATCAAGTCTATTCTGCCATGCCCTATTCAATCATGGCTGATCTATCTCTCCCTCCTTACCCCATTCTCCTGCCTTCTCCCCATAACCCCTGAGTTGGTTTGGCATCATGGTCAGCACAGCCATGGTGGCCTCTCCAGCTTGACAACATCTTTACTATAACATGGTGTCCAAAACTGAACACAATACTCTAAATTTGGCCTCACCTATGCCTTGTGCAACAGTAACATGTCCTCCCAATTTCTAAACTCAATAGAGTCATAGAGTGATACAGCATGGAAACCGGCCCTTCAGCCCAACTCGCCCAAACCGGCCAACAACCTGTCCCAGCTACACTAGTCCCACTTGCCTGCGCTTGGTCCATATCCCTCCAAACCTGTCCTATCCATGTACCTGTCTAACTGTTTCTTAAACGACGGGATAGTCCCAGCCTCAACTACCTCCTCTGGCAGCTTGTTCCATACACCCACCACCCTCTGTGTGAAAAGGTTACCCCTCGGATTCCTATTAAATCTTTTCCCTTTCACCTTGAACCTATGTCCTCTGGTCCTCGATTCCCCTACTCTGGGTAAACGACTCTGTGCATCTGCCCGATCTATTTCTCTCACGATTTTGTACACCTCTATAAGATCTCTCCTCATCCTCCTGCGCTCCATGGAATAGAGACCCAGCCTATTCAACCTCTCCCTGTAGCTCACACCCCCTAATCCTTGGGCGAGTCCAGAACCAGGGGCCACAGTCTTAGAATAAAGGGGAGGCCATTTAAGACTGAGGTGAGAAAAAAGGAGAATTTAGGAGGATGAGAGGATATCTTATTGAAACATATAAGATTGTTAAGGGTTTGGACACGCTAGAGGCAGGAAACATGTTCCCGATGTTGGGGGAGTCCAGAACCAGGGGCCATAGTTTAAGAATAAGGGGTAAGCCATTTAGAACGGAGATGAGGAAACACTTTTTCACCCAGAGAGGTGTGAATTTGTGGAATTCCCTGCCACAGAGGGCAGTGGAGGCCAAATCACTGGATGGATTTAAGAGAGAGTTAGATAGAGCTCTAGGGGCTAGTGGAATCAAGAGATATGGGGAGAAGGCAGGCACGGGTTATTGATTGGGGACGATCAGCCATGATCACAATGAATGGCGGTGCTGGCTCGAAGGGCCGAATGGCCTCCTCCTGCACCTATTTTCTATGTTTCTATGACATCCACGTAAATACTCTGACAGATGAAGGGCAATGTGCAGAGTTGTGTCCAACGGTACGGCGATCACTTCCTACTGCATAGAAGTGGCAGCCTTAAGTCCTGTACTGAAGTATCAAGTATCAAGTATCAAGTATCCTTTATTGTCATTCAGACTTTTCAGTCTAAACGAAATTTCGTGCCTTGCAGTTATAACATAGAATAAAATAACAAAACCCACAATAAACACAGATTTAACATCCACCACAGTGAGTGTACCAAGGC